>PVJA010006063.1:0-55634 GCA_004027025.1 Myocastor coypus
TGCTGCTGACTACTATGGTACTTTTTGGGGGAGCTGTGGTTCTTATCTTGAGCACTGCTTCCTAGCTTCAGTTCAGTTCACTCATCCCACTAGCATAGAGTTTCTAGCTTCCACTATTGACTCATGGGCCTTCCCAGCTCAGATCCATGAAACACACCTGTGTGAGGTTGTTCTGGCCTCCAGGCATCCATTTGGATTCATGGGGCACATTGTTATGAGCTCTAGGTTTTTAGCTGGATTCATGCCATATATTATTAAGATTTGGGACCTCAGCTAGATTCCTTTGGTCTTTTGCTTGTAGATGGATTTCCTGTGCTCTTTGTATGTGATTCTGTGTGATTCATTATAAATAATCTTATAAAATGTCTCTTATTTTGTATTGTTTCCCTTGCAAAACCTCAAACTACAACATCCTTGTTTGTTTTTTCTAGCGGTTCTGAAAATCCTCTTTTCTTAAGTATATTTATGAGTTATGCTTATGAATATGGTGAATGCCATTGTCATGGGCCATCCAACATCAAAAGAAGACTCATAAAAATATTACATTATTTGCCAGAATGGCATCATGTGACTTCTGGCTTTTCTCCAAGTTAAAATGACCATAAATGAGAATTAATTTAAATCAGTTCAGAACATCAGAACAGTCACAACAGGGCAGCTAAAGACACTCATGAAAGAGGTCTTCCAGAACTGCTCAGAAAATGGCAAAAATGATGGAATGAATATATTCAAAAGGAAGATTCTAACAGGGAGCCATGACAGAGTGTCTTTTACAGAGATAAAATTGTAAAGGTTTAAAAAGTCATTACATTTTAAGTCACACCTCTTTTTTTTTTTCTTCAGAACTTTTGTTTATTTATTTATTTATTTTTATGGCCGGCTCAGCCTGCCCTGAGGGCAGGGCTGGCACAGCATGTGGTGCAGGGGATCGAACTGCGGTCCCTGCAGCCACCTAAGCTTTCCTAAGCAGGCGCTTTAGACCACTGAGCCATCCTGCCAGGCCCCTAGTCACACCTCTTGTATGGTATAGCCCTATATGTGTTTGTGAGGCACAAAATGAATAGGTGGAATATTGTTCTCTTGTTTCTGAAGTGCTTTCTGGGGTGGATACAGACAGGGAACAAAGGGGCATGGCTCAGGCTCCATCCAGGAGAGGGGAGAAGCATCCTGGTTTAAGGGTGGAGAAAGAGAAAAGAAGGGGCATTTTCTGTGGTGACAGAGTGGAGCTGTGGAGGGACAGGTTTGTATGTAGTTCAGAACAGCACTTGGTACCTGGAGGTGGCAGGGGAAAAGTGACATACCTCGGTGAAAAGCAACATATGCTCAAGGACAGTGAAGGGATTCTTCTTTTCAAACCAAGGCCTTTGTGTACCCTCTCTTCCTGGATGGCTCTCTTCTCTTCCACCATTTCTTTCCCTTCTTTGAACATCTACCTGGACTGCCTTTACTTGGTTCTCTCTCCCTCTCTGACAGCCTTTCTTGACCACCCAAATAGTGGTGCTTTGTCCTCTGAAGGCTCACAGCAGACCCTCTGCCATGCAACTCGTGTGTTATTTGCAATAGAACGGCAGATGGAGGAACTGCACTTTCCTGTGCCTCACCCCCCCCCCCGCCCCGCAGAGCTTCAGTAGGACTGTGCCACTTCTCTGCTTTATGAAATCTCCCCAGATACAAACCAATGGATCATCTCTTCCCAAATTACCTACAGCCCAAAGGGATTTTGCATAGGAAAACAGGTGAGTTACCAAGCAAGCAAAGCTGTGGTGTACCTGGCCTGGGAGGAGCTCTGAGAATTCTTTCTGAATCTTCTGTGCTTCTGTACCAAAATGTCCAAAGCCAAGTTACGTATGATGAATAGTAGTGTCTCACATTTCTGGAGGCTGAAAGTCCAAGGTCAAGGTGTGACAGATGAGGGCCTGTCCATATTTCCAAGATGACAGGGAGGAGGAGGAAAGGGGTCCCTAGTCCACTCTGGTCCATAGTCGTCTCTGTTAGCAGCAAACCCCTTTGCTTTTATTCTTTCCTCTTCATGAAGGACTTACTGGTGGACTCTGACAAGACTGACCACGTCAGTCTTGAGTGAAATGGAGACACATCCATGTTCCTTAGTTTTCTAAGGGTAGTGAAGCTGGACAGAAGTAGAGGGTGGCATGTACCCACAGAAAGGGAAGGAGGCCCAATATTGGTGTTTTAATATTCAGTACTTAAAACAAAGACCCTTGTTAGAAAGGCCAGCAAGGATGCTCTCTTTCTACCCAGGCAAACAGCGGCTCAGTTTTATTAACAGGAAGATCAAGGCTCCGTTATTCATTGTGTACAGCTGCAGAAACAATAGAGCATGCAGCCCTCTTGGTTATTAGTGCAGGTTTGCATAAATAAAGTGATCAGGTTTGGCCTTGACTGAAAGGTGTGGAGGAACCTTTCAGTTCACATTGTTCTTCTCAAACAATGCATGAACCATAATTTGTTTCTTTTCCTTGGTCCTGGCTCTGCTAATAGTTGAATAACTATGAATAGAACACTAGCTCAGTGCCTCAGTTTCTATATTTGTGAAATGGGGCAAAAGCTTCCACAGCTCCACTGCAGCATTATGGTGTGAAAAGCAAGCTGAGAAGCAAGAATTTGTTGGTGTAAATTGTATTGTGTGGAAACACAGAACAAAACCGCCTCTCAAATGCCATTGTTTATTACAAAAACACTTTCAGTAGTAGGAACAGCTGTGAGTCAGGCATCCAGCTTTAGAGTCAAAGAATGTGCACCTCCAGCTGCTTTTTGTTGATGTTGTTGGCACATTTACGTCCTGTGTAGCATAAACAAAGGTGGAGTAGGTTTATACAATGGTAAATGAGAACTCCGAACATCTCAGAGGGAACTATGCCTGCTCTAAGTACTGTTTCCCTAAAAATAAGATGTAACCAGAAAAAAAAAAAAAAAAAAAAAAAAAAAAATCAACCTTGAAAACCAGAGATAAAAAAAAAAGCCAGCCTCCACGGTAACTCAGCAGATAAAATACCTGCTTAGGCAATCGCAGGGTCCAAGTTCGATTCCCACATTGGACCTGCCCCCGAGTCGACCAGGGGCGTGATGGTACACACCTGTAATTTCAGCACTAGAGAGGCCAACAACAGGAAGATCACTATGAGTCTGAGTTGCGTAGCGGGACCCTATGCCAAACATGTTTTTTTTTTTTTTTTAAATGCCAGCCAACAACCAGCCTATCCTTGCTTTACCTGTCTTCCTAGCTTACAGAGGAACCACCAAGCAAGACAGTAATGAGGTATAATCTTCCTAGGGACACTGGTCATCACCATGATAATGACCAACTAGAGTTTATTTTCCAATTAGGTCTTGTTTTTAGGAACATACGGTAGTCCTTTCAATGCCAATTCCAGGGTTCTAGACTGTAGAACATCACATTTAAATGTGGAAACACATACATGTAGCTAGCCACACCTAAGTGGGCCAGTTTGGAAATAGCAGAGTCAGCTCTTAAGTATGGTTCATGTTGATGAAATAGTTGTTTCCTTCAGGAAGGCCCAAGGAGGTACAGGTACATCAGTTAAAGAGTGTTGGCTCTCTGACCACCACCTTGGGCAGAGCTGAGAGGGCACCTCTTGTGGGGATGGGGGCAACAGGTAAATGAGGCTTCCTTGTTGCAGGTGAGCAGAAGGCTGCAGGTTTTAAAAGAACCCAGACAGACCCTGTTATGTCACGTGCTAGACAGGCCATGTGGTCTGTCACTCAAGTGCCTACTACCCCTAGGAGGGTGTCAGGAGGCTCAAGGGAGTGACTCTTGCGGCGGTGAGCAGCTCTAAGGGCATGCCGATGGGAGGGAGGCAGAGTGCTGGTGGGCTCTGCGTGTCTGCAGTGTCCTGCTTCCTAGTTCTGAACATCAACAGTTCTTCCTCTCTGGGGAGCCCCAGCCTAGACTTCCTCTCACTGGCTCATTGCTGGGTGCCAAGCTGAGGAAGGCATTCTCTGCCACCATACCGGGAAGTAGGCGCCGGAAGTAGACGCCAGAAGCAGACGCCGGAAGTAGACACCAGAGTAGGTGTCGGAAGTAGGCGCGAATGCTGCTGCTTGAGAAGCCCTTATTCAGGTGAAGCTCAGCTTTCCCTTTCATACCTGAGGCAGGTGACAGACAACTGGCAAGTTTCAGAGCCCAGTTCTCTGAGTGACAGTGTGTTCTGAGTAATGTCTTTCTGTGTAATATTTTGAGCCTTTTTAAAATATATGTTTCATACAGGGTCTCACTACGCAGCTCGGACTCGTAGTGATCCTCCTGTTTTAAGTCTCCCCAGCGCTGAGATTGCAGGAATATGCCACCATGCCTGGTCTCAGTGGCCGGCCCAGCATGCCTGGGTGTGGGGCTGGTACAGCATGTGCTGCCAGGGTCGAACCCTGATCTCTGTGTTTGCCTAAGCAGGTGCTTAGTTTTGAGCCTTTTTCACAAGTAAAAAAGGTATTAAACATATACCCATGATGAAATGAGATTTATATTTGCTCCAGAATGATTTTGCTTTTGTAGGCTCTCTTTTGCTTCGGTGAGAAATTTTCTTTGGCTATGGCTTGATTGTATCAAAGGAGTAAATGAATCACTTTTAGCAAAAATAATAATAATAATAATAATAATAATAATAACACCTAATATTTGCATTTGCAAGGGTCAGTTCATAAAGTCCTCATATCTGGGGTTTTTTTTTTAGGAATCACCTCCCTAAGTAGTATGAGTCCAGGGAGATTTGAGTGTCCCTCTGGTCCTAGGGGAAATGGCTGCGGCTAGATAGCTGAGCCGTCATTTGGCCTGCTGGTGTATCTCAGTCCCCAGCTTCTCCCTGTACTGTCCCCTAGATGTGCAGGCAGGGTACACTGTCAGTGGTCTCCTGCCTCTGCATGGGAGGAGATACAACATTTTCTGCTTTTATAGACATTTCACATATTTGGAGTCATTTAATTTTGAGTCTTAATTTGGAGTTTCTTCCAGCCTAGTAGGAAGACTTGCTAGTGACTTGCTTAGTACATAACACTTGTTTTGGTTTCAATTTTTATGAAAACTTGGTCCTTCATATTTAGAGTCACCTCTTTATCTCCTTAGAAACCAGTGAGTAAGAGTTGTTATGGTAACTTTGGGAAAATTGAAAATGTGTACTGATGCAAATATGTTCAAATATGTTTGAACAGTAGCTTCCATTTAAAATTTAGAGGAAGAACTAACTTTGATATAAAGATACTCAACTTAACCTTCACACAAAAAGGTGCCAAAGACTAAACAGGCAAAAGGTTTATAGCTTGTATAATCATGGCAGTTTTTAGCCATCTTTTAAATAAAAGAAATTCATTTGGTTACATAAATCTTGTCAACCTAGATTTTGCGTGGGTCTACAAAATATGGATTTAAAATTCTGCCTAGTTTATCTATATCTACTCCTGTATAATTTTACCCATAGATTAGCTTGTTAATTATAGTTCAGGCTTATATTAATACACTAATTTATGTTAAAATAAACTCATTTTCTTTTAGAAACATACATTTTTTAAAAAATCTTTTATTTGATATAGGGTCTCCCTACACAACTCAGATTTATACTGATCCTTCTGTCTCAGCCTCCCCAGCGCTGGGATTACAGGCATTTGCCACCATGCCCAGTTTCAGTGGCCAGCATGGGGTAGTGGGGATTGAACCCAGGTCCTTGCACTTGCCAGGCAGGTGCCTAGACTTTTGAGCTATCTCCCAAGCCCTAGAAACACAAATTTTATGAGTTTCAGGCCATGTGGTACACTGTTGGCCACATCTGACTGACTTTGGCTAAATATTGCTTATAGGTGGAAGGTTCCTAAATGACTATAAATTATTTTGCCAATTATATAGAATCTTGATGTATCATTGGGGTTGGCAGCAAAGAGGAATATTGCAACTCAGTAATTTTTTTTTAACTCAGTAATTTTTTTAAAAAAAATAAGCATTCCCTTAACAGAATGGCTGTTATCACACCCTTGAAGTGATAATATACATTTAAAAGAAACTGGTTCTGTATTTGAATACTATAACAAAAACAATGACAAAATTGAAACTTCATCTGCAGTGGGGTCAGAGAACAGGAAGCAGGATCTTTTCTTTCCATAACACTGGACGTAATCTTCTAGAATAGGGAGATAATTAGCTAGATTCTGCAGCTGTCTGTTCCCTGTCTCAATTGACAATGAATCTGTATCATATAGTTCCTCTGAAGAACAGAAAGCCAAAGCCATGCTGAGGCAGTGGTTTAGAAATGTATCCTTGAGTAGTCATATGCATGGAATGCATCTAGTGTCTTCAAAATTCAAAATGGTAGAACCAAATTGGAAAGCTGAGATGTTGCCTTAGGAGGTAGCTGTAGCTGTACTAAGTGGAGGAGAGTGTAAAACTCAGTGGAGATGCAAAAAAGTGAGTCTGGCCTCACATGGGGAAGTGGGAACTGCTCCCCCATTCTCTACTTGTGTAACTTTGATTACTGAACCCCTGAAATCTGGTTTTCTTGGAGTTATAATGCTGCTATGAGGACTGGACATAATAATGAATGTAAGCACTTTTAGCAGTTTACACATGGTTTCCTCAAGGACTTGTTGTCTAAGTTTGTTATCTCTTAATTTTTAAAATTGTTATAAATAAAGGGAAGGAGAATTTTGATTTTATTTTATTTTATTTTTATGTATTTGGCACAGGGTCTCACTAGCAGCTCAGACTTGTAGTGATCCTCCTGTTTTCAGCCTCCCCAGCACTGGGATTACAGGTGTGCGCCACCATGCCCAGAATAAGCGGCTGGCTCAGTATGCGTAGGGTCAGGGCTGGCACAGCATTTGGTACTGAGGATTGAACTGCAGTGCCTGTTCTTGACTAAGAAGGTGCTTAGTCTGCTGAGTATCTCACCAGCCCTGGAAGGAAAAATTCTTGTTGGTGAATAATTGATTTGCTCTTTGAGATCAAATATCCATGTCACTTGTGACTATTAGTCACAGCTACAGCTGAAAATTAAGTATGGTTTTTTTTTAAAGAATTATTGATACCCCTCTAGTTATTAGTTAATAATAAATGTCTATCTTTTAAGATTGACCCAGGATGGTAGTATAGGGTATAACTTCATAATTTCCCAGTGCAAGATCCAGTCGTTTAATATCACCATATACTGCAAGATCAGCTTTCTGGAGTGAAATTCCCTTGTCTAGGTTGGAGAAAGGGCAGAGACACTGGAATTAGATTATTCAGCTTTCCCATCTTGTGTATAGAAATGGCAGGTCTTTGCACAGATTGATGAGGCGCTTGCTCCTGGTGGTAGTGTGATGATGGTATAGGGTATAGGCCTCTGGAGAAGAACTTGAGGGCTACCCCATCTCCATCTCACCATCTATTTGTTGTCTTCCAAACACTGAGGCCAATATCTCAGCTTTCAGGTTCTCTCAGTGTGTGGGTCTGAGTAAGATAAATGAGAGAGACTATAATAGCTGGCCTAGCACCCAGCAGGTTTTTATATGTATTGACATCCAGTACCCACAGCAGCCCTGCTTAGGTCTTTTTTTTTTTTTTTTTTTTTTTTTTTTCCTGGACTGGCCATTAAACTCAGGCCCTTGCCCTTGATTGGCAAGTGCTTATTCAACTGAGTTATTTCCCTGCCCCTCCCCCCATTTAGGTCTTGTTCTTTCTGTCAGGTGGGATGTGAAGGATGAAAGGCTCAGTGGGTGTCTGCAGGAAAGAGTGACCCCCGTATGAGGCCAGAATCTCACATCCTTGTTCTTTTTAAGTCTCATACTCCTTTTGGCCAAGCCTTGCAGCTTCTTCCTCTCTGTGTTTGCGGCTTGACTCTGGGGAGCAGGAGGGCCCTTGTGTCCTGATGCTACCTGGTCCTGTGGAGTTTGGCCCCTGCTGCTATGTGTTCCGGTTCTAAGTTTTGTCTTCTATGGCGGACTCCTGTCATCTCTCACTTCCCAGGCCAACAGATACCTTCTGGAAGGAACATGTTTTATTTCTTAAACGCCTTTTCCTCTTTCCCTCTGACCTCTCTCCCATGTGTGCTTTTGTACAACAATCGTTTGGATTGATAAAACTGGAACTAAGCCATTGTTTCAGGATTAGCACTTTGGGCTCCTAGTTCTGGTCCTCTGATTGCCCACCACACTCTGTGCACTTCACCTCCCACTGAAAGATGAGTCACCGGGAGCTAGGCTCACTCCCGCCCAGGCTGAGGGAAATTCTCAGCTCCTGAGGAGAGCCCGCTGGCAGCCCCCTTGCTTTGCAGACATCGCCTCCGGTGGAGCTGCTGGAAATAGCTGTCTTCTCTGGAGCAGAGCTTTCCATTGAAATGTAAATCGCTGTATCCCGCCTCTCAGTCTTGTAGGCTTCCCGGGAGGAGGACAGGTTTTTTGTTACACGTGTTGGAGAGAAAAACTTTCTCTCCCGGAACTTTTTTAAGGTACATAACAACTTTGAAGGTGATTCACATAGGCAAATGTGATGTGCTCAAGAAGTGTGTGTATCTAATGACAATAGAAGGCAGCTCAGGAACTCGAATGCAGTGAGTGAAACTAGTTCTGGCGAGCAGAGGGAACTCTGGAGTCAAAGCCTGAATGAATAGCTGCCACATCCAGAAGGCCAGTTTTCTTTGCAGTGGCTAAGTCCTCTTTAGGCCACTTATCCGGTAGTAATTTCAACCTAAAACTAAAACGAAGATGGGTGACTCAGGAGCCCTGGGGTGGTGTGGAACCAAGGAGAGATGCAATAACTATGGGAGACTTAAAAGTACCACTCCAGTAGGGCAACCTGGCCAAAATGGGGCAGAAGGCAGAGCAGTGGCAGTAAGAAAAAAAGCTATTTGATTGGTAATGTAGCACTTCATATATTAAAGAAAAATTTCAACCGAACACAGCTTTATTCCCATCCTGACTTTCAGACATGATCATTGGGTTGGAAAAATGCTGTGGGATCTGTGTGTCATGGTCTTTGTGGGATAGAATTCACATTTAAGACTGTAAGGCCAGGGGGCTGAATGCCTATGGGGTAGCCCTTTCAATATGGAACAGATATACCTATTTCTTGGCACCCTGAAAGAGAACCCTCTAAAGTAAAGATGACATTCAGAATATTTAGACTGTATAGTATTCAAGATTCTTGCATCTTTTAAGACCTTGAGCTTATTGGCTAAAAACTTGTGGTAGCATTTTTGGCTGTTTATATAGGAATCATATAATTAGAATGTGCTTATTATTACTATTATTATTACTATTATTATTATTATTATTATTATTATTATTATTGCCAGCTCAGCCTGCCCTGTTGTGGGGCTGGCACAGCATGTGGTGCCGGGTATCCAACTGTGGTCCCTACAGTTGCCTATGGCACTTTAGACCGCTGAACCATCTCACCCGCCCAAGCACTTGCTTTAAAATGGCCTCACTTTCTCTGTTTTTGTTTTGTTTATAGTAATGGGGTTGAATGAACGTAAGGAACATTGAGTTGAATCATTAACTCTTTTTAAAAGTTTTCCTTTTGAGACAGAGTCTTTCTAAATTGCTCAAGCTAACCTCACATTTGCAGTCTTCCTGCCCCAGCTTTGCAAGTAGCTATACATACAGCATGTGCCACCATGCCTGGCTCCCTTCTCAGTTCTTAGATTGCTGTCTTGTGGGTTGTCCATGCTGAGGACTGAGCTCAGGACCTTCACATTGAGCTGCATCCCCAAGTGTGCTAATATTTTATTTTGGGGCATGGTCTTACAAAGTTTACGGGTTGCCCAGGCTGGGCTGGAAGTTGCCACCCTTCTGCCCCCAAAAGTCTCAAAGAGGGAATATACCCTGGAGACTCGGAAGATGCCTTCCCCCAGTTGATAAGGACTGTGAAGCAATACACTGACTAGATGTGTCTGTGTGATTAGCAGCAGCATTCTAGACTCAGGATGTTGGAGGACTTTCATCTTTAAGAAAGCTACAAGATAGCCTGTGTAATTCTCATCTTTTCTGATTTCACCTGTTTTCTTTTTTAAAAATATTTATTTATTTATTTATGTTATGGCCAGCCCAGCCCACCCTGGGGGTGGGGTTGGCTCAGCATATGGTGCCAGGGATCAAACCTTGGTCCCTGCGGTTGCCTAAATTTGCCTAAGCAGGCGCTTTAGACCACTGAGCCATCTCACCAACCCAGCCTCTTGTTTTCTGACCTGGGGTTTAAGACTGTCACTGCCCCTGCTGGGATCCCACCCAGTGGTTCTACTCACCCTTCCTGCTCTCCCTGCTCCTCCTGCTTGGTTTGGAAGCTCCTGGGGCATCTATATCCTCTGCCTCCTCCAGACATGCTGTCCCTGCCTGCTGCCCTTCCTCCCTGAATGATTCACTGATGCGCCCTTTAGGACGTCCCAGCTGTGCCTTCGCCCCCAGCTCCCCAGCAGCCAGGTGCTGTCACTCACTTGCCATAGCGAAGCTTCTGCTGCCCCTCTTTCTGTTCCTAGAGCACAGGCTGCTCCTCTCCCCACTTCTTGCCCTGGATATTCATTGCAGACTTGTTTACCTGCTGTCCTCCCCACTCTCGGGCTCCCTTTGGCTCCCACACGGCAGAGACTGCAGCATCCTATTTGTTACTTTTATAATAATCTTGTCAGAGCAGGTTGATGTAAATATCGAACCTTGGCAGGCCTGTAATACCAGCAGTTTGGGAGGCTGAACCAGGAGGACCAGTAGTTCCAACACAGCCTAAGAAATTTAGGAGTTTAGGTATGTCCTGTCTCAAAATAAAAAGAGTGAGGATGTTATGATTTATGTCTAGTTGTTCCCACAAAGCCTCATGCAATCATGGGGTGGGGACTTCCATAGATTGAGACTTCACTCATGAGTCACTGGGATTATGTGTTTTAGTACTGATGAGATTATGGGTCTGAGTACTGCTGGGAATTATAGGTGTGGCCTGAGGTGGATAGGCTAAGGCAGAGAGCTTGATGTAATAATATAAAGAGAGACAGAGTGACAGACTCAAGCTGTTGCTCTCTGCTCCCCCTGGTTGTTCTATTGCCTCTGTCACCATTGTTGCTGTTCTGCCATGAACTGCTGCCCTCTGCCATGTGCCCCTCAGCGTTGGGCCAGCTGAATATGGACTGAAACCTCCAGTAACTGTGAGCTAAATAAACCTTTCCTTCCTTCATTTTGGGTATCAGATATTTGTCCCAGCAACAAGAGAAAAGTAACTAAGACAGAGGGGAATGGGAACATTGCTCATTTTTTTTTTTTTTTTTTTTTTGAGGGCCCTAGATTTAATCCCCAGAACTATAAAAAATAAAAATGCAATAATTTTGGAGAGCTATGATAGGGATTCAGAGAAGTTCAATAATTGTTGTGTGGTTGGAGAGCAAGGTATTCGCCCAGGGAAGCTGCTGTCCTGCTGTGCAGAGGGACACAGGAAGGTCACTCTATCCTGTGATGGGATGCATGTCTTGCTGTTCCTTGCCTGTGAGGTACAGGAGAGGCTCATGTACCTACCCTCCTGAGAAGGTACAGAGGGGCTAAACCCTTGGTGGCAGAGACTACAAGGATGGCCCAGCGCCTGCTCCTGCCCCAGCCAGATGTGGGATGTGCCTTTAAACCTCACTGTGCACAAGGCTGAGGCAAGAAGATTGCAAGTTTAAGAACAGCCTGGATAATTTAGCAAGATTCTGTATCAAAATAAAAATCTTTTACAAGCCCTGCCAGGCCCCGCCCATAGTGGTGCACTGAGACACAGTCAAGACTGGGTGTGGTGGCACACCTGTAATCTCAGTGCTTGGGAGTCTAAAAACAGGAGGATCACAAGTCCCTTCTACATAGTGAGACTCTATAGTCCCTATATCAAATACATTTTTTTTTTAAAGTCTTTTAAAAAGCCAAAGAAAGATGAAGCTCAGTGGTAGAGTACTCTCATAACCTATGCTGTGGCATGGAGTTTCACTGACAGAGGAAGAGCGTATTGCACCCTGCCTTGAGATAAATCAGATTTCTGTAAACTGGGGGAGGATGGAAGGAGCACAGGAAGACATTAACATGGTGAAGGGACCAGGTATTTGGGCAGAGGGTTGGAGCAGAGACTTCCTGTTCAGGACTGAGGAGTGGGAGGGAGGCGGAACATCGTGAGCCTGCCTTGGAGTCTGGTGCCGGCTGAGCTCTGTGGTTGTTATACTGGCTGAGGAGGGTGTTGAAAGTGTTTCCACTCAGAAGAGATGGAATCAGAGTTCTTGGGATGTTGGGCAGGGGCTTGCGCCTCAGCAAGGGGGTCCTCCACTCACTCCTGTGACAGCGGGAAGTCTTTCCCAAGCAGCATGGATTCCAAGTCCCTAAGTAGGGCCCCTTTACTGAACAAGGGCACCAAACCAAAACCACCTCAGTTGCGCCCTATGATGGGAGAACTGCAGCCAAGAAAAACTCAGGCCGGTGACAGGAGGAGGATCCAAGGGGGCTTCAGGCGAAGGCACAGCAGTCTACACTGCTGCTCAGGAGCAGCCAGGATGCCCTGACTGCCAGCACAACCCCTGTTAGCTCTGCCCTGACCTCTGCTTTCCCACCCTCTTCCCCATGGTCATGGTTGGCCAGAGTCAGAAGTCAGCATGTTCCAAACATCCATTGCAGATGCCACAGTGGTTCTTACCACACTGGAGTAGATGCAGAACCCCGGGAGTCACTGCGGCCTGCCCTCAATGCTCAGCTCCAGTCCTCCACTGCTCAGCTCCAGTCCCCCACCACCAGCCCTCCTCACCCTCCTTCTGTCCCCGGCACTAATTACCTATGACCCAATAGATCGTTTATTATTATTACTTCTCATCAGAACTCTCTGCATGGCCCCTCTCACATAGGCTGTTTAAGGAGTCTTGGTCCCTTTCATCCATTAATAAATCACAGATGCCCAGAATGACGACTACTATAAAGCTTAGTACATCTGTACTCCCAGCACTTTGGGAGGCCGTGACAAGAAGGTTGTAAGTTTGAGCACAGCCTGGGAGATGTAGTGACTTAGAGATTGTATCTCAAAATTGTGGTTTTGAGGGCTAGGGAGATAGCTCAGTGAATAAGTGCTTGCCTGACAAGTGCAGGGTCCTGAGTTTAATCCCTGGCTCCACAAAAAAATAAAAATAAAGTAATGTCAAAATTGTGCTTTTTACTAAGTCTCCTCCAAAATGAGAATTGGCTTTCTCAATTCTGTATAGAATGTGCAGGTTTTTCTAAGAGCTATTTTTAGTATTTCTATTGCATAATTGAATGTCCCATTTCTCAGTGGGGACAATATTTCCTTTATAAGGATATTGGTTGTTGGGAGGCAAAACGAGAAATGTTTTACATCTAGTGCATAGATGCACATACATTATATAAATCAAAAGGAATGTTTCTAAGGTATAAAAATTTCATAGGCAGCACATGGGAGGCTGAGACAGGAGGATCAGTGTGAGTTCAAGACCAGCCTAGGCTACAAAACACAAGCGGAAGGCCAGCCTGAACTGCATAGCAAGACCCTGTCTCAAAAAAAAAAAAAAAAAAAAAATTCGTAGAGGAAATAAGAAAAAAATCTGCCAGTACTGGGGAGGGCAGTCATGGAACCTCATTAGTGAAGCACCAGCCTGGCCTGGACTTGCTGTAAAACATGGGGCAGGAGACAGCAAACCAAGTCATTCTGATAGTTGAGTAATGAGCTGTGCCCTGAGGCATGAGTTATAAAGCACATTTATCATTGTTGCGGATCGTGTATAGGTGTCCCTCCAAAGCCTCATACAGTAGTCAGGGGCCTGCTTCTGGAGTTTGTGACTGACTCTTGATCCAGTGCTGGGATTGCAGGTGTGAGTGCTAAACCCTGGCCCTGGGGTGGATAATTTGCATTACAATGTATGAAAGGGGGAGAGGCTAGCAAGCTGCTGGAGAAGCTGCCACCCTCCTTGCTTTTTTTTGCTCTTTGCCACTGCCATGAGCTGCTGCCCTCTGCCATGTACCACTGCCTTGGAGCCTGCTGAGTAATAGACTGAAACCTCCACTAACTGTGAGCTAAATAAACCTTTCCTTTCTTAATTTTGGGTGTTGGGTATTTTGTCCCAGCCCCACCCTGGCCTAGGCCTGGGGGTAGGTGAATGTGTTCAGTACCTTCAGGCTGGCACAAGGCTGGGAGGGAAGCAGGGCGTTCACAGTGTCTATCCTAGTGATCTCATCTAGAACAGGGATCTGTGTTCTTGATTCCAGACCCCTCTTCCCACACCATCTCCTGCCCCCACTTTTGTCTCTGAGTCTGGGTAGAATGGACAGCTGAGCCTAGCAAGCCACTGCAGGTGGGACAGGCTGTGCTCATGACAGGCAAAGCTCCTGAGGGCAAGGTGATTGCTCTGTGTCTTCACCCCTTGCCTTCCAGGCTTTCCATTATCAGTTTAAGTATTTGACATAGGTAATACTAATTATCTCTGAAGATTTTCCTCTAGGGTCTTTTTTATCTTCTACATGGATTGTTTTTTTTTTTTTTGCTTTTTGAGACAGGGTCTCACTATGCAGTTCAGGCTGGCCTTAAGCTCACTTTTGTAGCCCAGGCTGGTCTCGAACTCACATCGTCCTCCTGCCTCAGCCTCCCGAGTGCTGGGATTACAGGCGTGCGCCACCACGCCCGGCGATTGTTTTAAAGTTTTATTATGAACTCTTAAATCAGCTTGTCTACTGCCTTAACATCAGCAAGAAAAAGAAAGTATGCCCAGACTGTTTGGAGCTGTCAGAGGCTTTGCCAGCCCCTGTGGTCTTTTGGATATGGGGGACTTGAGGACAGGGACTACTCTCTCCATCTTTATTTCCTCAGCACCCCATGCATGCCCTGGCACATTCAGAGTTTCCAGTAAGTTCGATCACCTAACCCTCATTTCCAAGCTATGCAAAGTCCCTATTTTAAACTTTAGTTCTGTAACTTAGGATTGTTTTTTTGTTTTTGTTTTGTTTTTAACCTTTAAAATTTTCTGAGCAGCACCACATGCAGCTGACAAACACACCTCAGGAGGCTGAGACAGGAAAGTTGCAGTTGGAGGCCAGCCTGTAATCCCAGCATGTGGGAAGTTGAAAACAGGAAGATCACTATGAGTCCAATCTGTGTAGTGAGAACCTGTACTAAATACATTTTTTAAAAAAAGAGAAAGAAAACAATAAACAGACTTGTATGTAGCTCTATGGTGGAATGCCCCAGGGTGTAATCTCTTGTATAGAAGAACAAGTGATGAATAAAGAAATATTTCTGCATACCAGCTATGCAAGAAAGCAGATAAATGAGAGGTACAGTGGGGTACAATGGGTAAGACAAAGATTAATCTTCATGTATAAATAACTCTAATAAGGAAAGAACATTGGGAATATATTTGACTAATTATAGAATTAATAAAAAATGAATGTTAAAAATTAAAAACCGATGCAATATGAATGCACTTACTAAATCGAAAGTCCCTTGGGCCAGCAAGATAGCTCAGCAGTCTAAAGCGCCTGCTTAGGTAAGCTTAGGCAATCGCAGGGACCTCAGTTCGATTCCTGGCACCACATGCTGCACCAGCCCCACCCCCAGGACAGGCTGAGCCGACCATAACATAAATAAAGTTTAAAAAAAAGAAAGTCTCAATTATGAAAGACATCTCATTTTATGTAGCACACTGGCAAGACACAGAACATGGCTGCACTGAAGGGTCAAGGAAAGTTTTCTCCATCATGCGGAGATAACCTTGTAGGAGGATGGATGATTGGGCAGTAAGTATTTCTTTGTGGCTCAGCAGATTCTCTCAGGGATGTTTATTGTCAAAGTATTTACCAAAGTGAGAAAACACAACAGTCTGTAGGACTAGGAATAAGGGAGTGGTTGATTAAATGATGTAAACATGTATATAGAATTTTTTTTGCCATTAAAATTCAGTTGATGAAGTCTCTTGACACTGTAAAACTGGCAGACTTATACTAAGTAACATATCCCATGCATTTTATAAAAATTCATTGAAAGTTAAATCGCTTGCTATTAATTTATCTTTATTGCTAGTGAAACAATTATGGTTCATCTAGATACTTTTCAGAATTTCTCAAGTTTTACTAATAAGTCAATATTAATTCTATAAACAGGAAAAAATTATTGAATAATACAAAGCTTACTACAGGGTTGTACAAGTCTTAGTTGCCTAATACAGTGTCCATTAGCATAATACTTTCATGACTTTCCTTTAAAGAACTTCCCTACTCTGTACCTCAGGGGTTAGTGTGTTGATAAAATGCCCTTGGTGTGGGTGTGGGTGTGGTTTCTTTTTCTTTTTTTTTGAGACCAGATCTCGCTTTGTAGTTCAGGTTCATCTTGAATTCACCATGTGGCCCAGGCTGGCCTCAAAGTCATAGCAATCTTCTTCCCTCAGCTTCCTGTATGCTGCTATTACAGGGATGTGTCACTACCCCCAGCACCGTAATGCAAATGTGTACTATTTTATAGGTTATTTAAGCTGAATGAAAGCTGTGTAGAAGAGCTGAAGGGACAAGAACTTCGTGGTCAGATAGCCCTGGGTTAGAACAATGACCATGATTGTGGGAATGTAGTGGGTTATTTAAACTCTCTGACCTGCAGATTTGCCATCTGTGCAATGAGTTTGATGCCCACACCTGTCCTGAGGACCATCATAGAGCAGCACTGAGGGTATGCATAGGAAGTGTTTAGTGCAGAGTGGCTCTGAGTAGATAAACCTTTACGAGGACACCCATGAGTAAAGCATAGAGCTTCCTTCTAGGGATCTGAGCTTGAAAGACCATGCAGAGGACTTGTTTGCTCCCATACAGAGAGGGCTGTTGTGATAGGACATTTGTTTCCTGTTACCCAATCTCAGCCACTTGCACATTTCCCTTCTGATGGTTGCAGTAGCTATTTGGGGCATCACCTTACCTGGGTTCCTTGACTTGCAGTTTCTTGTCGCTGCATCAGGGTGCTGGCTTCTTAGTGAGGGGCTGCTGGGAAAGTTGCTGTGTCCTTGCTAATGTGGTTGGTGGCATTCAGGTTCCTGGTGCAGCAGAATTCATGATAACTTGTTCTTTAAGGACAGCAAGAGGATACAGGGAGAAAGATGGGCAAGATGTCAGCAGGAGTCTTATAAAAAGCTGAGTAGCACTAGGGCTGCCATTTGTCATAGTTTTGGTTACCAGCATGTCACAGGGCCAACCTTCAGTGGAGAAGGAGGGGACCAGACAAGAATCTGCTACTAATGTATGCACCTTCATGCTTGCTTCAAGTACAGGACTGGCAAATGTAGTGTTTTAGAAAGTAGTTGGGAATATTTAGAGAAAATATTGGCTTGTACTTTAATAACATTGATTGGGAGGTAAAATGAGACTATATCATGCGTGCTTGCTGCTAAATACTAATGGCCAATAGTACTGTCTGTGCCCTCTGCCCTGTGCTCAGTGAGATTCAGAGTGTGTTGAGGCCATAGCTTCCTTCCTACGCAAGTCCTATTACATGAGTTCTTCCAAGCTGTAGAGCATCTCAGAGGTTCAGGACTTAAGTGGGTAATTGAAATATTACTTCCAGCATTTTTTAAATCTCTGCTAAGATGTAGAACGAATTTATTTGTGCAGTCTATGAATAAGAACTCATTTCAGTGAAAATAAACATTGCTTTGTTTCACCCAGAATCATTGTTGAGCTTTAGCCTTTTGTTTGTTCCCTGGATTGAACAAAGCCATTTTGGAGCTCTTCCAACTGTCTTCTCTGGGAAGGATTGTGGCACTTTGAGTCCCCTACTGCCCCCATCCCCCTAGCCCAGAGAAATGCTTAGTCAAGTTTCCCCTTGGAGAAAAATATCAATGAACAATGCTAAGCATTTTAAGGATATCACAAAAGCCAAAATGAGGTTGTTATTTGAGGAGTAGACTGAAAGGCAAAACAACTTAATGATGCTGAAGTACATTTGTAATAGAGAAAAACCATGCAGAGGATGAAGAAAGGATGAAACCATGTCCTTAACAAAGATTAGCTGCTGAGGAACTGGGAAACTCTTTCACTCTAGGTGTGCTGCTACACACCACTATCGGCCCTCCCAGTAGCTACAGGCTGTGGCTTTAGTGAGTAGACTGCTGGAGTGCAGTGTTTTATAACCCCATGCACTCAGTGTATCCGAGCACCCAGCTGACTGACCAAACTTAGCAAAGCATTGTGGAGTCGTTGACCACCTCACATTTTGCAGCTCCCAATGAGGAAAAATGAGAACCAACCAAAGAGCCCATGCAGCTCTCGCTGTTCTCATACTGATCCTGAATAGCCCCTGTGCCAGCACACAGGCTTGTGTACAACAGGAAAAAAGTCCATAATTCAATGGGGAAACTCTACCCTCATTAAGAGTGCCATTTTGTCTTTTCCATTACAAATGTGTACACTTTCAAATGATTATAAAACAGAGATGTGCTTCAGCAATCCCATGGGCCAATTGTTTGTCAGCCTGATGATTGGGTTGAGTAAACAGTCTATACATTTTCATTATTCTTAATGTCATATGTTTGTATAATGCTTAATTTTTCGGATCTCTTCACTGAATACATCCACACTGAGGTGCTGTGGCAGAAAGTGTCACATCCATTCTAGCAATAAGGAAATTGGGGTTTAAAAACTGTCTCAGGAGAGTGTCACACTTTTTTTTTTTCCATACTCGAACTCAAACTCAGGACTTTGCACTTTCCAACAGGCACTTGCATTGCTGAACTATATTCCAGGCAGGTGTCTAGCAGGGGTAGAACTAGAAACCTGACTAGGTAGAATTAGAAGCATTGCTAGTACTGATGAGCCCTTCTGTGCCTGATTCTCTTAATTTATTTCATCTTGTAGGATTGAGCTAATGGTGTTTGCTTACTTCATGTTGTATTCTTTTGTTTTTGTTTTGATAGTAGGAATCAAACTCAGGACCTCATGCTTGCCAGGCAGGCACTGTGCCACTGAGCTGTAACCCTGGCCCCATGTTTTATTCTTTTTCCTACTTTATTATAATAGTTTTTCTATTATTTTATGTTTTATTTTACTTAAAGATGAAGATCATCATAGATCATAGACTAGCTTCCTTCTAATAATATCTGTGACCATAATATGCCAACCAACATATTTTAAGTGTTCATTCAGGTTTACAGCATCCTGTGAGCTGCAGGCGCAGGCCATCTGACAGATGTCGAAACTCAGTTCAAAATGTTTAATTGCCAGGGTGATATGAGAAAGGCAAAGGAACTGAGATGAGAGCCTAAATCTTTGTATTTCCAAATCTCTTGGCATTTCACCCACTGTGAGGCTGTCTTTATGGCTGGTTATTGGAAACACAAAACACATTTAATGAAATGACCATTAGCTGGGGAGATAGCTCTGTGGCACAAGTACCTGCCTGGCAAGTACAAGGTCATGAGTTTGAACCCCAGCCCCGCAAAAAAAAAAAAAAAAAAAAAAAAAAAAAAAAAAATCTATTGTACTAATAAATGTTAGAAAATTTATCATGTCTATACCCTGTGCTCTGTATAACTACAATGAGGTCAACAATGTACATTGTATCAATTATTGGAAATGTATTACTAACATGTTTTGAAACTGTCACATGGTAATTTCTTATTAAAAGTAAAAAAAAAAAAAAATGACCATTAAATACAGTATTTCTGCCTGATTCTAAACAAGAATAATACATAGGACAAGGCTTTAGTTTTTCAATGTGTAGGTGTCAGAAAAATCTAAACAAAGGCAAACTTCCATAACACATTTGCAAGGAAAGCAATTTTTTATTAATCAGACCAGTATTACATATGTAAAAGAGCTGCTTGCATTTGGAGAGCCATGGTATTGGGTTGCCTGGATGCCCCACAGCTCCCGCCACCCCCATCTGTTTGAATGTCTGAGCCTTTATGTTCTGAGTAGGCCCCTGCTGCATTTTCTACAGTTATGCATCTGTAATTGTGGTGTAACCCAGGAGGAGGCTGCTCTCCTCCTTTGCTTTGCCCAGAGAGACATTGCCCTGGCCGGTCTCGAAGAATAGAATGGTTGCTATGGTTGCTGTAGTTGCTACCAAGTGGGGCTCAGAGCTCAGGAGAAAGTTGGGCTGCTTATCTGTGAAAGGAAATTCAGTGTGATTCAGATGCAGTTGCTCATTACATTCTGCAGGTCTAGCCACTGTGGCATCCTTGGTTACATTCTGTAAAGGCTTAAGATGCATGCAGAAGAGGGGGAATAAGGCTGTGTTTGTCACGGTGGAATAATTGTTAATTTTCCTATGGCATGGTAGAGCACTTACTAATTTAGGGAGGTGGTGGTGATTAAACTCGCTACAGTACTTGATAAAATAGGCATCACTATTAGGTTTACCATGGCTCCTTTCTGAGATTTGCGAATTTACTGCCCTTAATGGATAAATAACAAAATACCATAAGGATTTCTTCAAATGGTCATTGAATGTCAGCAGCTACTGCCTCTTTCTGGGGACAATCAGAGGAGTGAGGTGAGGTGAGGTAAATAGTCTGGAACCACTTGGGCATATGTTTAGCATGTTAGTGTCCAACCTAAACAATGTCAAAATCAGTCATGTCCAAATTAAAATTGGCTTTCTAAACCTTTAGTTGTGGGAATAGTGCAACCTAAAAGTAATTTTGTGTGACCTGAGCATGTTATATCTGAAGTAGAAAATAGTTTTTCAGGTTTTGTTGTGGTTTTCTTTTTTAAACAGAAGTTATTCCTAAAAATAACGTAAAGTTTATATGAAATTCACATCAGTTTTAAATGGCTTTTACTTTGTTCTTAAACTTTTTAATACGTTTTGTGGTTGTAGAGATTGGTTTTAGAGGTCAAGCCTTCCTGTGTTTGTGTTGAGTTGTGATAGGCAAGGAAGTCATATAGGTGGCCCTTTTTCTTCCTGGAGTGACTCTCTTCTGTGGGGTAGAGGCATCTGCACTTATTGATGCTTTCAGGAAATGTCAGCTAGAATCTTGGTGGGTCCTGGTGCCATGACTTGGCCAGAGTGTTGGTTTTTTTTTTCCCCAAATGTCCCATTATGCTGCTGAATCCCAGAACATCAAAGCTAGAACTGACTTCTTTAGTGGCCTTGACTTCTAGAGCATTGTGTATGGACAGAGGAGCTCGGTCATCAAAACAGCCTGGGTGACATCCCATTTTGGGTTAGCTCCCCAGCTATGTGTGTTTCCCTGTGCAGCAAGTGTGTAATGGGGAAGATTAAGGCCCAGCCCCAGGCACACTTCTCACTTCTCATTCTCACCTTCTCTTTCCTGGCACTTCCCACTCTTCAGTTTCTGTTCATAACATAGCTCTAAAGACCCAGCATGATCAGGCCATTGCCTACCTTGCCAGCCTCATGCCCAGCTGTCCATAACAACCCCTGGGACAGACCTTCTCATCTTGGCAACCTTGCACAGGACCCCACTGATCTCATGCAAAAGGCCCCATCATCAGTGCTCAGGGAGGTCAGTGTGTGTGGTGTGAGCTCTTGTGGCCATGGGGTTTTATCAGAACCAAAGTCACTGCAGTCTCTTAGGAACCAGGGCCCTGAAGTCTCACACCCTGAGTGCCATACCTACAGCACGGCCCACCCATGCACCTCACAGATATTCCTCCAGTGAATGAATGAATGAATGAATGAATCAGTCAATCAACCAATCAATCAATCAATCATGTCAGGCACTTGTATGGCCAAGCTGCTTACGGACATCATTAGCACTGGCTTCCCTGAAGGGTAGGCCAGTACTGCTGTGAGATTTAGCAAGGAATCTGTGATGATAAAAAGAACAAAGCAGGAAGATGACAGGGACTTGCATTATATGTACTGGTTTTCTGAGAGTAGTTTCTTTAAAAAACAAAAAGTCCTCTGTAGTAGTCAGTGTGAGCAGCTATAGAACCTGCTGGAGGTTTTACTACCAAACCTCCCAGAGACATTTGGTTTCACCTTTCCTATCCCTGAGGTGGTTGCCAGCAGGCCCACACAGGTAGATTCCTGATCATAGGCTTTGAGCTTCATCTCCCATCCCACCAATGCCTCCCTTCCTGTCTTTTTAAACCTCATGCATTCGAGAAATATTCATTGAGCATCTGTTGGGTTCCACAAACTATACTGGTTACCTAGCTTCACTCCTGATCCTTCTCAGCACCCCTCATTGGCCCACATTTTCATAAGAACTGTCTTTAGTTAACTAATAGGATCTTGGCTGTAAAAGTATATAGAGCCTCATTTAATTAAACCTTAGTTAGGCACCTTTTGCATACCAGGTACCATGCCAGTCTCAGGGTTTCAGAAGAGACACATGGATTGCATCGCAGTTTGTGTATACTGCCATCCACTAGGCAGGAACAGGCAGATAGTCTGGGATCAAGAGTGTCTGCAATTTTCTGTGATCCCAGGCTTTCAAGCTCCTGCATGGCTCAGAGATGTTGATGCATATTTAGGTTAAGAACTGTATAGAAAGCATCTCCAAAGCCCTAGTGAAAGAGCAGAAGGAAGCACTGGTCTGTTTTCTGTCACCTTCCTACCCCTATTCCCACACCATCTACAAGCATATTGAGTTCATAGTCAGGACATTTCTTACCTCCAACATTTAGTGGGCAACTCATTAATGCTACTGTCTTTTCTCAGAGCAATGACGTGTATTTATCTCAAAATTGAATTTAATAGAAACATATTAACCATTGGTATAAATCTATTCATCCTTTTGTATATCAGCCAATAGTTAAGACAACTACTAGGAGTGGGAACTACTGGAAAGACTGGAAAGTATAAATAAAATATTAAAACAAGTATTATTCTTTCATTTGTAATCTGAAAACTTTGTTTTATGTAAAATTTTAGATAGTATTTATAGTAGCATAATGAATAAATGGAATTTGAAATTAAAATATAGCATCATTTACATTAACATCTCCAAAGTAAAATACTTAGGTACAAATTTAATAAAATAAATATAAGGCCTGGGTGAGGAAAATTACAAAACTGATTAAAGAAGTTAAAGAAAAATAAACAAATGGAGAGAGATTTCATGTTAATGGAACATGGCATTTCATGTTCATGTTCATGGCAGACTCAGTGTTAGCAAGATATCGGTTCTTCTTGACTTATCATACAGATCAAACGTAACACCAGAAATGGTCTCAGCAAATTATTTTATGGATATTGATAAACTGGATTCTGTAGTTTATATGGAGAGGCAAAAGACCCAGAATAGTAGTGGGATGTTGAAGGAGAACAAAGGAAGATGAAACTATCCAACCTGAAGATTTATGATAAAGCTACAGCAGTGAAGACCTATGGTACTGATGAAAAAATGACAAACAGATCTGTGGAACAGATTCGAAAGCCCAAAAATAGACCCCCACTAAATGTAGTCAGCTGACCACTGACAAAGGAACACAAGCAGTACAATAAAAAAAAAAAACAAAACAAAACAGTGTTTTCAACAAATGGTGTTGGAACAAATGGACATCCACATTGCTTAAATAAATCCAGACATAGACCTTACATTTTTCACAGAATTAACATAAAGTAAATGTAAAAGACAAAACTATAAAGCTCCCAGAAAATAAGTGTTATGGTTTGTACGTAGATGTCTCTCCCCACCTCCCAATGTAGTCATAAATGGGGCATTTCAGAGGCTAGATCCGGGATGTGTGCTGCTGGGATCAGGTTGTGGTGTTGACAGTGATGCATGGTTCAACGCTTGGATGCAAGCTGCCCCACCTTGGGTGTGAGTGTTGCCACCCCCAGCCTGGATAGGATGTAAGCCACAACAAAATGGTCCTTCTCTCTTACTGCTACTGCTTGTTTTCTACATCCTCCTGCCTATTCTGTGAAGCCTGTCTACCATGCCACCCAGCCTTGGAGCCAAATGATTATGGATTGAAGCCACTATGAACTGTGAACTAGTTTTTGTTTTAGCAATGACAAAAGTAAGACAACAGCATAGGAGAAAATCTAAGTAATATCATCAAAGGTATAATCTGTGTGGAAAGAAAAATATATGTAATTAAAAATAAAATGTTCTGCTTTGTGAAGGACAATGTAAAGAGACTGAAAAGGTAAGCAACAGATTAGGAGAAAATATTTGCAAAATACTTAATATAAAGGACTGTTACACAGAACTCCAGAAGAAGGGCCAGGCATATGTCTCAGCGGCACAGTACCTCCTTGGCAAGCCCAAGGTCCTGAGTTCGATTCCTAGCACCAAAAAGTAAAACAAAACTCCAAAGGAAAACAATTGAAGTAAAGATAGACACAGATATATTACTAATAAAGTCATCTAGATGACCTATATCTGTATCACTAGGGAAATGCAAATTAAAACAACAAAAGAGACCTCACTACTAATCCGTGAGAACATCCAAAATCTAAAACAGTGACAAAATCAAATGCTAATGAGGACAGAGAACAACAGGACCTTTTATTTATTGCTGAAGGGGACACAAACTTGTGCAGTCACTTTGGAAGACAGGTTGACAGCTTCCCATAGAACTAAACATGCACTTATTAAAAAAAAAAAAAAAATCCAGCAATAGTGCTTATTGGCATTTGCCCAAACTGAGTTGAAAACTTTTGTCTATACACACATACACATGTACACACACATATGAATGCACACTTAGAACCCACACACATACTTAGAGCAGCTTGATTCACAATTGCCCAGACTTGGAAGCAATCAAAATATCTCTTGGTAAGTGAATAGATGAACTATGTACATCCAGACAATGAGATATTATTCAGCACTAAAAACAACCAAGCCATGAAAAGACATAGAACAAAAGAAATACATATTGCTAAGTGAAAGAAGCCAGTCAGGGCAGGTTGCCTACCGTTTGAGTCTATGCATCTGACATTTGAGAGCAGGCAAACTGTGGAGCCAGTGGAAAGATTGGTGATGGCCAGAGGTAGGGAGAGTGAGGGATGGGTAAGCACAGCAGAAAGGATTTGTAGGGCTCTGAGCACCTCTGCAAGGTGCTCCAGGGGAAAACACCTGACCTTACCTATCTGTCTAAACCCTTGAGGTGTACAGTGTCAAGAGTGAGCCCTTGGCCGGGCGTGGTGGCTCACGCCTGTAATCCCAGCACTCGGGAGGCTGAGGCAGGAGGATTGATGCGAGTTCGAGACCAGCCTGGGCTACAAAAGTGAGCTCAGGACCAGCCTCAACTGCATAGTGAGACCCTGTCTCAAAAAGACAAAAAAAAAAGAGTGAGCCCTTAATGTAAACTGTGGACTTAGGTATTAATGATACATTGATAACGTGCCATCAGTTAGACAAATTTTTACCATTCTGGTGAGGGTTGCTGCTAATAATGGAGGAGGCTGAGCATGTTTAGAAACTGGGGTGCATGGAAACCTATACCTTCTACTCAATTTTTCTATAAAACGCTTTAAAAAGTGGATTTTAAAAATGTAGACAATAGGAGCCATGCATGGTGGCTCATGCCTGTAATCCCAGCACTCGGGAGGCTGAGGCAGGAGGATTGGTATGAGTTCAAGACCTGCCTGGGCTACAAAAGTGAGCTCAAGGCCAGCCTCAACTGCATAGTGAGACCCTGTCTCAAAAAGACAGAAAAAAAAAAAAAATGTAGACATTAGGGGCTGGGAAGATAGCTATGTGGTACAAGTACCTACCAATGTTGAAACAGAGTGCTATGTACAAACTTCCTAATGTAGCTGGTAATAAGCAGGCTTTGAAATTCTGGAAGTCCAGAAGCAAATCGTTACTAGAACCATTCTTTCTTTTTTTATAATTTTCTCAGATAAACAAATATTTTTTATTTATTTATTTCATGCAGGGTCTCACTAGGCATCTTAGACTTACAGTGATCCTCCTGTCTTAGACTCCCCAGCACTGGGATCACAGATGTGCGCCACCATGCCTGGTTTCAGTGACCTGCATGGCATGCAGATTGAACCTGGGTCCTTGCGCTTGCTAGGCAGGCACTCAGATCACTGAGCTATCTCCCCAGCCCCAGAACTATTCTTCTAAGTGCAGTAGACATTTACAATTTGTAAATAAATAGATATATATCTACAATATTTTTACTAATAGGGCTATGAGCTCAAGAAAATTGAGAGTCTGTTGTTCCAGAAAGGCAGATGCAGAATGAAGTCTCCCACTTGACTGTTACTATGGTAAACATCACTGTAAGCAGGGCGGGGTTTGCTGCGAAAGGACTGACCAAGAGCATGGTCTCTCAGTTGTTAGTGGATGTTTTTAACCATGTTGAAACAAGAACGTCTTCCAGAAGTAAATGAAAGAATGAGGCTAGATGATCATTTGGAACTGCACAATCCTAGAAGAATTCAAGTGTTAAAGGCTTCCAGGGAAGCAGTGTTCAAAAGTGGAGATACTAGGAAGTGATTTGACCATAAGAGCTGTGAGCTCTTCAATAAAGTAGTCCATTGGCAGGTTCATAACATAATGGAATATGGAGATGGTGTTAACTTCATGCTGTGGGATCTACTTGGAGGAGGCAGGTGATTGGGTGAGTCCCAGCCCCAGCCCCTTCCTCTTTGTCTTGTTTTCTTTCTCATTGCTTCCCAGGTGCTTTGCTTTGCTGTGTGGTCCCTCCCATGGTGGTCTGCCTCACTAGGCCCATAAACAGTGGAGCCAAGTAACCATAAACTGAACCCTCTGAAACTGTGAACTGAAATCAACCTTTCCACTTTGAGTTGAATTTCTTAGGTATATTGTCACAGCAACAAAAGGCTGAGTATGAGATCATGTGAAACACAGTGCTAAAATAAATCTTGGGCATGTCCATTTTTTTGAGAAATCAGAGAAAGCTCTAACCTGTGACCTGAAGCAAAAAGGAAAACTGACACAGGACACAAAGATAAGGCACCCAGAACACCACCTTGTGCCAGCATGGGAGTGTGGTTGTCAGAGCTCCTCCAAAAGCTGAATAGCTAGTGCTAAGAGTGATTAAAGACCAAATGAGGTGCATAGAAGCTTACAGAAAAAATGCAGCACCCCAAGTAGTTATGTGGATAAAGAACAGCAATAGCCAATTTACAGAAAAGTAAAACTGAAAAGCTTCCTAGCAGGCTCAGTCCCACAAATCACAAACCAGTTAGCTGCCTTCCTTAACTGTTAATTGAACTAAATGCAGCAAAATACATACATAAAAGCCTACTCTCTGCTTTAATAATGAGGATCCTCTTGCAGTTGTGCAGAAATAGGTATCCACAGCAACACTGGTGACTGTGTGCTCTGTGACAACCCTATGGTAAACAATTTGAGATGCCTATCTATATCTAAAAAGATTCGGATTTCCTTAAACTTTCCCCAAAGAAAGAACCTCAGGTATAATGAATACTACTTGCCTATCACAGCATCACTGATTACAATGAAGAACTGAAAATTACACAAACAGCTACTATATTTAATCTCACAGACCAGTGGGGTAATAGTCAGGCACAACAAATAATGGAGAAAAAGACTACACAGTAACATCAAAAAATGTTTGGTAGCAGTATTGAGTGGGGAAAAATAAGACCCTGCTGCACGTTACACACTGTGTCTGTGGTAGTACTTACCATTTTTTCCGTTGAAATCTCTTTTTTTTTTTTTTTTTTTAAATATTTTATTTTTCTTGTTTCAGAACCTTTGTTTGTTTATTCACTCATTTTTATGGCTGGCTCAGCCCGCCTGGAGGGCAGGGCTGGCGCAGCATGTGGTGCCGGGGATCGAACCGCGGTCCCTGAAGCCGCCCAAGCTTTCCCAAGCAGGCGCTTTAGACCACTGAGCCATCCTGCCGGGCCCGAAATCTCTTGATCTCATTTCATGGTGTTTATTTCTCTGAGGACAGGGTTGAGTTAGTTCATAGTACCGCACATGAGGTATGGATCACAGAGCTCTGCTGGGGTAGACCATCAGTGCAGAATAAATAGGGTAGACCATCAATGCAGAATGAATGGTAACATCCTTCTCACAAACATTTCCCAAGAGCTGCTAATAAGTTTGCATATCTTAAAGTTGTTGGGATTCAGTAAAGAGCTGCTTCTTTTATATTGAATATATTTAAGTGACTTTTTAAAAATGTTTCTTGGGGCCAGTGAGATGGCTCAGTGGTCTAAAGTGCTTGCTTAGGCAAGCTTAGGCAACCACAAGGACAGCAGTTCAATCCCCAACACCACATGCTATGCCAGCCCCCAATCCCAGGGCAGGCTAAGCTGACCATAATATTAAAAGTGTGACACTGGGTTTGATCCCCTGCATCAAATTAAAAGTGTTTCTTTACTTTGTTGAATGTTAAATATAATTGTTAATGAAGTATTTTCCAGTGTAGAATTGGGAGCTGCAATAAAGAAGTATTTTTTTCTTGGGCTGAGACATAGTTCATGGTAGAAGGCTTGTGTTGCATGTGTGAGGCCCTGGGTTCAGTCCCTAGCAACACAAATGTGCACACACACACACACACACACACACACACACACACAAATGCTTCTTAAATTATTATTACATTTATATAGATGATTTGTATATATTTCTTTTATATCTATCATTAGTCCAAGAACATATTATACTTCAGATAACTTAGAGATGGGTTCTTTGATTTTTCTTTTCCTTGTCTGTGTTGGATACACAAATTCTATGAAAATGGAACCTTTATTATAACTGACTAGTAGAATTTATCAAAAACTAAAATAAAAAAGAAGGTGTTGAAGAGCCGGCCAGGGAGCTCAATGGACTAAAGCACCTGCTTAGGCAGAGGGCAGTGGCCGGGGTTCAAACCCGATGTGCTGTGCTGTACCAGCCCTGTCCCTAGGGCACACTGAGATAGTGATTGAGACTGGGTGTGGTGGTATGCACCTGAAATCCCAGCACTTGGGAGGCTGAAAACAGGAGAATCACTATGAGTCCAATCTACATAGTAAGACCCTGTAGACCCTGTCCTAAAATACAAAAAAAAAAAAAAAAAAGGAGGGGAGGATGTCGAATCCTATTCCAAGACATTCGTTTAGATTTTCAGAAATGAGTTGTGAGACAGAAGGAACTACGAGTACTTACACCACGGTAACACTTTTGTGTCCTTGAAAAACATAGTAGCCCATAGCATCCTCAGGTGTTCATACATTCAATCACTCTCTGTACTGACCTGAATGAAAACCTTTAAACTGCTTCTTTATTGGTGACTTTTAAGAGATAAATTGGGCTTATTAGTGTCAGTTATGAAAGAAACCAAATGCTAGAGGCAGGAGGATTCCAAGTTTGAGATGGGCCAAAGCAACTTACCAAAACTATCTCACAGATAAAAATCACTTTAAAAAAGCCAAACTTTAGGATATGGTAGTGTCTTAAATTAGGCAAGGAAAAGCTACTTAGAGCTACAGTGAGGCCACAGTGCTTCTCAGATATTATCTAACTGTGACTCAATGATTTTTAGATGCATCGTTTATTGAAGTCATTATTTTGAGAAAAAAAAAAAAGCTTTTCTCACCAATCACAGTATTTTGCCTCAAACAGTTCTTTACTTTATGAGCCTGAAAAGCAAGTTCCATTTGAGCATCTATAATCTTGACTAGTTTCAATGCTTCTTCATTGATAGGAAACTTACAGAGATTCTGAGACATGCATAGTAACCATCTTTTGAGAGCAGCTTTATGCACCAACAGTGTTAAATACTTTAGACATACTGCCTCAGTGCTCTTTAAGGACTGTAATATTGTTCCCAAAATACATTGGTTAGAACCTCTGAGATTTCAGGATTAGCTTGCTCAGGGTCAGAGCTGTACTGGAAAGCTCTGCATTTGAGCCAAGTCTATGTGCCACCATTGCTTCGCTCTCATTAGGGTGATGGTCTGGACCATGATACAACCTAGGTGATTTGGACCTTATAGTAGTTGCTGTGTACCTTTAAAATTCATAATAAAACTCATATATGATACTGAAGTTTATTAACTTATTATTCAGGTAAGACACAGGTACTGATCTGACACACTGAGGAGAATGTGTTAGGCCAACAAACCGTCTGCAAGGGCTACTGATTAATTCCAGCTACATGACCCTGGGAAAGGCAGAGCTCTGGAGATAGGGAAAAGGTCAGTGGTTGCCAGGCTCTTGGAGGAGGGAAGAATGAATAGAGCAACACAGTGAGTGATTTTATACGATAGACAGTGGTGCCAAACCCAAAGGATGTGTAACACAAGAGGGTGACCCTTGTGTATCCAGCTGAAGGATAAGTAATTGATATTGACTTGTCATTTATTAAAAAAAAAAAAAATCACATGTTAATGATAGAGTACTTGAGGGTAGGGGCATATGGGAATTCTACTTTGATTTTTCTATAAACCTAAATGTGCTCAAGAATATTTTGTTGGTGGTATTAGTCTGAGTTTCAGTACCTTCTCTCCAAAATCAGGATTTGTATTATTTTTAAAAGCACTAGTCATTATTTTTAAAGCACTAGTCATCTTTTTTTTTTTCCACTTTATGTATTTGGCACAGGGTCTCACTACACAGCTCACACCCATAGCGATCCTCCTGTTTTCAGCCTCCCCAGGGCTGGGATTACAGGTATGCACCACCATACCCAGACTACATCATTTGCACAGCATGCCCCAGGGGCAGCGCCAGGTCCAACTTGGCATGTGGGACTGGAGATTAGACCGTGGTCCATGTGCTTGCCAAAATAGGCACTTAGTCCATTGAGCTATCTCACCACCCCTATTCATCTTTTAAATTATCCCATCCTCCCCAGTCCCTATATTGACCATTTGTTGGCCTTATGGATGGATCGGTCCATGTGTGTTCTTGCTGGGCTTTTCCCAGTATGCTCTGCTGGCTGTCTGCACTTGCTCTGCCTTTCCCAATCTGACCTGAACTCTGTCAAAAGATCATGCTTCCTGCCCAGCAGCCCACTGCATACCTTCCTAGCAAAATACTTTTGTGTCTCTCTCCTGCCTCAGTTTCTCACTCAGGTATCCTGTACTCCATGAAGAGATGCAGTCATTAAAATCAGAAATAAGTCACAAAGCCAAAAGGCTTTTTTTTTTTTTTTTTTTGTCTTTTTGAGACAGGGTCTTGCTATGCAATTCAGGCTGTCTTGAGCTCTCTTTTGTAGCCTAGGCTGGTCTAGAACTCACACTAATCCTCCTGCCTCAGCCTCCCAAATGCTGGGATTACAGACGTGCACCACCATGCCCAGCTGAAAAGGCTTTGTATACCATGGGCCAGTAGAATGTGTAAGCAAATTCAGTGCCAGTATTTCCTGGTTCCTTGCCCAAGACATTTGCTGCTAAGTGAAATGGTAGAAAGACGGTTGTCCCTATGACCATCAGGGTGATGGACTACTGTACAAGAGCTGAGATGGATCTGATATTAGAAGGCTGTAGTTTAAAGGTGTTTTATCATTGGTACACTTACTTGGAGTTTGAACTTTTGTTTAGGCTGCTCTCCTATGTCTTGAACTCAGTTTAGATTGGTGTTAATTTTTAACCAGTACACTTTGAACCAATCAAACATTTGTTCACATGCTCTCTTAAAACAAAGCCTTGTTGCATTCTGAGTAGTTCCCTTTGCTATCATGCTACCATGACTATTAGGAGATTTATCATGAGATTTATCATGAAGTTGCTCTGATAACAGTTTTCACATTCTTTGAAAATTAAGGAAGCTTTGTTAAGCAATGTTTCTTCTGAACAAAATTTTTGTTTTTATTAAATCTTTTGTGGCTTGATTGTGATAAAAGCTTTTCAACTAAGTGAAAATGAGTTACATATATCCTGTAAGCATTTTTCTTTCTCCACAATAACAGGAGGGTTGGGCAGAAATACTTAGTAGCTCAGTTATTGCCTCTGACATACAAGAGTTCAGTTGGAGAAAAAATAACTGACTTCAAAGTATTCGGCTTGAGGACAGAGGTAAGAAAAGAGTAGAAAAATATGCATCTATAGAACAAATTTGTTTCCTATTTGGTTTTTAAAATGTTTAAGCAAAGCATATTTCACCAAGTTGGATCTCAGCTTTGAGAAATGTCCAGATGTTCCGTGGCAGGACTCCAAACCCTGGATGTGCTGCACTTCTAGAAAAGGAGAGCAGCTTTCTTTTCTTTCATTCCTTTTTGATTTTCTTTTGTTTCTTTAAAAATAAAGATCAGGAGAGATACCAGTAGGAAAGTCAGAACAGTGATGGATTTAGGAATATGAATCTTTGTTGAGGAACAAGTGCCTAGTCTTTTTAATAGGAGAGAGTTTAATGAAAGTGTGTAGGCAGCAGGCTTAAGGTTTTAGTTAACTGTAAGCTCAATATAAATCTACAGTGCATTGTGGCTGAAATTAGGTCATGTTAATGTTTTTTGTTTGTTTGTTTGTTTGTTTGTCTTTTTGAGACAGGGTCTCACTATGCAGTTGAGGCTGGCCTTGAGCTCACTTTTGTAGCCCAGGCTGGTCTCAACTCACAGTGATCCTCCTGCCTCAGCCTCCCAAGTTCTGGGATTACAGGCATGCACCACCATGCCCGGCCATCATGTTAATGTTTTGAGGAAAAGTAAGTATCCTATTTAGAGGATACTTATACTTTTAAGCTTTCTTATTGGTTTGACTTGTAAAAGTCATGAAGCTGTAATAACTTAAGGCAACTTGTAATATTTGTCTTTCAAAAATATAGCCAGTGGGTTTTTTTTTTTTTTTTTTTTTTTTTTTTTTTTTTTTTTTTTTTTTTTTTTTTTTTTTTTTTGGTCTTTTTGAGACAGGGTCTTGTTATGCAGTTGAGGCTGGCCTTGAGCTCACTTTTGTAGCCCAGGCTGGTCTCGAACTTGCACTAATCCTCCTGCCTCAGCCTCCCGAGTGCTGGGATTACAGGCATGCGCCACCACGCCCAGCTGCCAGTGGGTTTTTTATCAAGTGTCCATATTAGATTACAGTTGAATTTAAAGTTATTTCTTAAATTTCCATTAACATGTATGTTCGTTGGTCAACATAGCTTTATAATAAGCTCTGTGGAAAAGGCAGGGATGGGAGAAGCGACCCAGTCTTGAAACTTTGAGGTAGAGCAGGGGGACCCAGAAGAGGATGGGAGACTTTTGGCAGTCGTCAAATTTAGACCTGTCGTTGCTCTGACATCTTTGAACATTCACAAGTGGATAGCTTCCCAAGTAATACTACTCAACAGAGAAGAAAATTATAGGGTCACTTTGGTGCCTATTTTTTGTCTTTCAATATTAGAAAATATTATATTTTAAAAATCGATGAAGATATTTGTAAATGTTTGGTTTTTGTTTTGTTTTGTTCTATTAGGCTTTTCTTTTCTTTTGTTGATATTGGGGAATAAACTCAGGGCCTTCCCCTTAAGGTACAGCGTTTTAAGTTTTAAGTTTTAACTTTTAGAAATTTTTTATTTAATTTTTAAAAAATTTTTAATTTGAGATAGGTTATTGCTAAGTCACTTTAATTGCCCAGTGCTGGTCTCAAATTTATGATCTTCCTGACTCACACAAATGCTTGTTTTAAAATAACATATAATATGTATAATATATAATATATTGTATTATTAAATATATTTAATATATAATAATATTTAATATTATCAAGTATATATTATATTTATTGTATTTATTATACTAAGCAAAAACAACAATATATAATGTATATTATATATATATTATGATATAAAATATAATTTTATATATACTATAATTGTAGCCCCCTCCACTGGTGATGTCGGGTTCGATGGCAGCTGAATGTGAGGGATCATGTCACAAAGACGACTAACAAAAGAACACAGCAGCTGAGACCTTATCATGGGAGTCAGTAGTAATTGTGGCAGTCTGTTTAATCTACTAAGGCAAAAGAAATGTTTCCCTGAGGCAAGTTAATGCTTAAAGGATAGAAGAAAGAACCTTAGGGACCTGGTGTGCCTTTAATCCAGCACAGTTTTACAGTTTCAATGGCTTCCTCCCCTCCCCTTCCCCCTCCTCCTCCCTTACCTCCTCTGCTATCGGTGAGCCGCACTCTCCCCCTAACTCATAGACTGCTTTGACACCTGCGCACTGTTGCCCCCAACTCTATTCTCTGTAACTGTGTTCACCTCTTCACTTTATAAGAAGACAGACACTGTTCACATGCAAATAATATATATGCTGTGAGTACTGGAGTTGCTTTTACATCCTAGGTGTGTTTCTGGAATGACTTAAGCTGTTAAGTACATAAGAAAGACAACTTAAAGTGGAGATTTTCATTATTAGTATTTTACTGGAGGAGTTAAGACTGGGAGAGAATTGTACAGCAGTCACTACAAGTCAGGTCCATCATTTATTGAACTGTCTTATTGGTGAGTGGTTTCCTCAACAGGAAATAAACTGCTGTAAGGATTAAGTCAAAATCTATCTTCTCACAGACACAAAAATGATAAGTTGGTGAGGTGATAGATTACTTTCATTAGCTTGACTGAATCTTTCCACATTGTGTACTTCTATTAAAGATTCTGCTAAAAAAAAAAATAAATAAAAATAAAAATTCTACTGTACCCCATCTATGACAAAATGCCATAGAAATAAATTATGCCAATTAGAAATAAATAAAAATTTTAAACCTTATCCAACATACCAGTTGTATAGTAGGAATTCACCAAAATAGTAGCATGACCATTATTAGAAGGTGACATACATGAAAATTTGGATTTTGACTGACAGGCCTCACATTTTGGTTCTTTCTGTTCATGTGTAGAAATAATTAGAGGCTACTTGCCTGTGGCCCCTCTGAAGTTACCATCTATCAACAAGTATTGATGGAGTTGATAGAACTACTGAACACATTAATTTCAATGTTTTTGTCTGATTTCCAATTTTTAGGAGAATAATAAAGGCTCATTGAGAGAACTTTAAATTTTTGCATTTGAATTTAGTTAATCAAGAATGACATGAGAATGGAGCCAGCATTAATGTTAATAAATTACCGTGGTTTAATTTCTCAAGTTCTGGGTTTATGCATGTGTAAAACTATGTGAGTCAAAAAATTCCCATTGGAAATTTATCATTTTGAAAGCAAGACCTGCTTCCCCACCAGAGGAAGTAAGATATGAGTCTACCAGCTCCAAAAACCCTATGCATCCTGCTTCTCCTTCACTCCTAGGTTTCTTTTTTTTTTTTTTTTTAATTCATATACATTGGGCCAGCCCAATGGTTCAGCAGACTAAAGTTCCTGCTTAGCAGGCACAGTGACCAGGGTTTGATCTCCAGCATGCCATGCCACCCCCACCCCAGAGCACCCTGAGACAGTGAATGAGACTACAAACCTGTAATCTCAGTGCTTGGGTGGCTGAAAACAGGGGGATCACTATGAGTCTGATCTGTGTAGTGAGACCTGGTAAGACCCTGTACTAAAATACATTTTAAAAATTATATGCATTAGATTTCACTTTTTTAGTTCATATGCTGTAAGCTTGTAAAGTACCTATATTGGTGCAACTATGGCCATAAAAATCTTTCTGTGACACATAATGTGACATCTTTCTGTCATCCCATACAATCCTCTCCCTCCCCCAATCCTTGGTAACTGTTGATCTGTAGTTTCCCTTTTTTCTATAGTATAATTTGAAGTGTGTAAACTTTTAAGACTGGCTTCTTTTACTCATGTGCAATATTCATGTGCAGTTTGTGTGCATATTGTTTTTATTTCTCTAGAATAAAACAATTCATAATGGTTGATACACTATGTCAACTTGAGCTGTTTAGAAGCTTAACTTAGGAACTAAGCACGGGGTCAGGGTCCTGAACTTGTAAACATCTTCATTTTGTGCAATAGGAGGGCACACGGAGATAGTGTGATCACTGTACCCATTTGAGGGAGGGTAGTCTGCTTACCACATAAGGGAGGGAAAGAGGCTTGCTCTCCACACCCCTTTTTGATGCTTTTGCTATCTTTTGCCACCTTGAGCTGTTCGTCCTGCCTTGGAGCCAGCTGATTATAGACTGCAACCTTCACAAACTGTGAGCTAAATAAACCTTCCTTAACTTTGGGCATAAGATATATCTCATCCCAGCAATAAACGAAAAGCAACCAAGACAAATACTTAGCAGTAAGACTACTGGACTGCACTAAAAGTAGGGTTAGCATTAAAAGAAATCATCAAGTCATTCTTTAAGATTGCTACAGCCATTATGTTTGTCTGCGAGCAATGTAGGAGAACTTTGATTTGGTGTTGTCAGGTATTTTATTGTAGCCATTCTAGTAGGCGTGTGGTTAGCATCTCACTGTGATTTAATTTTCTGGGGTTTATTTCTTTTCTTTTCTTTTTCCTTTTCTTTTCTTTTTTTATTTTAGGAACACAGGGTGTTCAGGGTCTCACTACTAGATGGGACTCGTAGTGATCCACCTCTTTACAGCCAATATTTTGTGTTTTCTGAGTGCCACATCTTTTCATGTGCTCATTTGGCACAGTGTCTACTTAAATCCTTCGCCTATTTTTAAAATTAGGCCTCTATCCTCTATTGCTGAGTTTTGTGAGTTCTTTTTACATCTGAATCCAAGTCCTTTGTTGGGTCTATAAAATGCTTGTATTTTCTTTCTTCGTCTTTTATTTTCTTGATAAGTTTTTTCACAGAGCACATGTCTTCAATTTCCATGAAGTTCAGTTTATCAATTTTCTTCTATGTTTTGGTTTTTGGTATCATATATAAAAGCTCTTTGTCGGTCAATCAGTCATCTCCTGCATGAGAAATGACTGGCCTGAGCTCAGTAATAAAGGCTCACTTTTAAGTTCTCATTTTGGATTTTAGTCTGGCTTCTGTTTGAGAATCCATAACATTTGGGGGCTCATCTGGGATCCCTATTACAGGGATCCATTTAGGATCTCAATTAATGTGGATCCATTTGGGATTCCAGTTGCTGCGGAGACCCCCTGCACTGGGAACAAACTTGGGTCCTGGGCAGTTATAGGTCTCCAAGTGCTCCTAAGTTACTTTTCTAATCCAGACAACAAGCCATTTAAAACTTCTTACCAGATTTCAGACAAGCCTCAAGGTACAGGGACTCCATCTTCCCTGAAAAATTCAGAACCTTCTGTGAATTAGAATAGCCATCCTGAGATGGGTGTGGTGGTGTATACCTATACTCCCAGCACTTGAGAGGCTGAGACAGGAGGATCGATGTGAGTTCGAGACCAGCCTGGGCTACAAACACGAGTTCAAGGACAGCCTGAACTGCGTAGTGAGACCCTGTCTCGAAAAGACAAAAAAAAAAAAAAAAAAAAAAAATGGCCTTCCTTCCTGGAGAGCTCTTGGCCTCTGGCGGCATCATTTAACCTTTGTCTTGCTTACCAGGTCCAGAGAGTTGTCTTAGATCCCTTACATTCAGGCTTGGATTGATCTTGTCCATGAACCTCAAAATCGCACAAGGTTTGCTGTTCAGGATGCCTTCCCGCATGACTGGCCAATCCCATGAGAAGTGACCATAATCCCTGACCATCACCCTCAGCATGTTTGTTCCACTGGTACACATATAAATTCATTATGCAGTAGTTGAAATGTTGGTCAAAATGTGTTGGTAAATCTAAGTTAAAACTTGGTATTTTTCTAAGGGAACATTTTATGACTGTTTTGTATTTGCATATGTTATATTTGAACTCATTGCTAAAAAATAAATATATACAAGCTGTTTGTCTAATCCATGACAGTAAAAATTCAGTGTTTTCTTCTAGGACTTCTGTATTTTACACTTAGTCTGTAAAATATTTTAAGAAATTTTTTGCATAAGATTTAAATATAGGGCCTGGCAGGATGGCTCAGTGGTCTAAAGCGCCTGCTTAGGAAAGCTTAGGCGGCTGCAAGGACCACGGTTTGAGCCCGCCCTTCCTTCAGGGCAGGCTGAGCCAGCCATAAAAATAAATAAATAAACAAACAAGCAAAAGTTCTGAAACAAGAAAAAAATAAAATAAAGATTTAAGTATAGATTGCCAGGGATATAGCTCAGCAGCATAAAGTCTGCCTAGCAAGTGTCATGTTGCAAGTTTGACTCCCAGTACCAAAACCAAACACCTTTTTAAACCAGATGTGGTGGTGCATGCCTGTAATCCCAGTATTCAGGAGGCTCAGGCAGGAGGATCATTGACTTCAAAGCCAGCAAAGTGAGCTCAAGACCAGCCTGACCTGCATAGTAAGACCCTTTCTCAAAAAGACATTAAAAAAAGAAGATTTAAGTACAGGTTGAGAGTCAGCTCGTTGACTGATTGATTTGTATGTGGATCCCTAATAGTCCCAGCACCATTTGTTGAAAAGACTGCCCTTCCTCCATTCACTTACTTTTGTACCTTTGGTCAAAAATCTCCTGGCCTTATTTGTGTGGTTCTATTCTGTATTCTTTTCCACTGTGGTATGTGTCTGTCCTTTTGCCAGTGCTATAGTAAGTCTCAAAGTTGGGCAGTACAAATGCCCTAATTTGTTTTTAAAACCATTTTAACTATTTAAGCCCTTTGTCATTCCATAAAGTTTATTATTGCCTTGTCAATACCTTGAAAAAATGTGCTGGGAGTGTGGTTGGTACCACATCCATTTCTCCGTGTCCTTTCTAAGTTTTTTTCATCAGCATTTTATCATTCTTTTCTACCTGTGAAGTGGGACTATCTATTAATTTTGATACCTTAGGTATTTTCCATTTTTCTTCCTAATAAAAGTGTTTTTAATTTTTTTTTTTTTTTTTTTTTTTTTTTTTTTTTTTTTTTTTTTTTTTTTTTTTTTTTTTTATAAAATTTTTTTTTTTTTTTTTTTTTTTTTTTTTTTTTTTTTGTCCTTCTAACCATAGTAGGGATAGTGGGAAGGTCAATTATTTGTCTGGCTCTGTGTCTTACTTGGTGCTGGGGCCAGGCCCTTAAAGATAAAATGTAACGGGGCTGTGTATGGGTGTACCAGTTCCATCAACCAAGCCAGCTTCGAGATACAACTCCCATCAGTATTTCCCATTTCTCTCTTCATTTTCAGTTATGGTTTCTTTTACTGGCGAAAAGCAGGCGAAATTAATTTGTAATGGATAGAACTAGCTGTCCACTTAAACAATAGAAAAGTGAGTCATAAATTCTGTCTTCATAAAACTCCTCCATACTTTTGGAAATGACTCACTTTTAGGCAGCGTCTGCCATTGTTGTTTGCCAGAAAGTGATCTAACTTGGATAAACTTGAGGATTTGTGCAAGTTTCAGAGTCCCTGTAGAGAAAGCAGTGTGGCGGTGTGAGTGCCGGCTCCATCAGCACATGGCATGACAGCGTTCTGGAATGCTCTGTCTCTTGCAGTTGTTCTCAGCTGCTGGCTGCTTCAGGTCACCTGCAAAGTTGATTGAAATACAGATCGTCTAGTATAGCGCTCAAGTTTCAGATCCTACAGGTCTGGATTGGGTTTGAGACTTTCCATTTCTAACAAGTTCAGAGTGTTCCTGAGGCTGCTGCTTTGGAGACCCATTATTTTAAGTTTGAGATCCTTTGTTTTATTTACACCACTAAAAAGAATTGATCATAAAAGAAAATAAAGGAATCTAAGATCTTCCATGTTTACAATGAAATCATCCACATAGGGCATGAGATAGTGTACTTTGTTCTCAGATTATTGAATGGGAATGTGAACCCCTCCCCTGGGAGCCCTGTCTGCTACTAATATGAAAAGGTTACAGAAGGCTGGGTCAGTTGGTTTCCTGCCTCCTTTTGCAAAATCAGAGTGGAGCAATCCTTACAAACTTAGTTGCTTTTTATTCTCTTAATAAGACTTTTTCTCTTCTCACGGGGATGTTATAAGATGTTTTAATTTCTTTCTTTCATGACATGCTGAATTTTGTGAGTTGAAAGTATACTTATCTTGGATTTAGAGAGAATTCAGCAGCACTCAAAAGGAGTTGATAGCACAGTTCTGGGACTCATTCTAGAATGGTTACCATTGATTAAGAAGTTTACATGTAAGTGTCCTGAGAGAGCCAAGATAGTACGGTAGAGTAGAAAGACTGATCTTTAACTAAGGGAATCTATGTTCTCTGAGTCTTGGACACTCTGTGTAGTGGTGTTAGGAAACTTACTTCCCTTACTTAGATAGAAAACTTGAGAACTTTGGAACTAGATAATCTTTTAAAGTTCATTTTTATTTTTTTTTTAAGTTCATTTTTAAAGGATGCTGTGTTTTTATGTTTCTGCTTACTTCCAACTAAAGAATTGATACCTTTTTACCCTTTACCACCTTTTGTTCATATTATAACTTAAATGCATTTTTGTCTAATACTAGGTGATGGCAAAGAAAGATAGAGTTATAATTATCAAGCTAATGAACTTCCTTTTGGGTTTTTTGTTTTGCTTGTTTTTTTAGGTAGGGTCATGCTCTGTGGCCCAGACTGGCCTCAGACTCATGGCAATTCTCCTGCCTCAGCCTCCCAAGTGTTGGGATTACAGGTGTTAGTCACCATGCCTGGTTTCCCTTCTGTATTATTTTTCAAAAGAAGTAACACTGAAAACATGCTCAGAGCTGTATTCATTAGAGATCTCGCCATATCAGATTCTCAGCGATTGTGTTGTGGTAGAATTTGTGCATCTTCCTAAAGCCCTAACAGTTTTTTCCACTTCCAGATGTCAAATGGACAAGGCATAGCTGAATAAGAGATGGGAAGGTAGTTTGTTGCAAGTGTGGAGAGTAAGAGGAGCTTCACATCTCTTCCTGTCCCAACCAGCTAGGCAAGCATAACGCAGCTTTCATCATCTGTCCCTAAACAGGATGAGGGGAATCATCGGCAGTCTACTCTGGAGCAGAGGTTTCTAACTCCTTTGAAAAATATTTCATCCAGTAAGCAATAAAGAGCTCCTGATAATAATCACATTCCTTTTAATTACATTAAATTTAGATTAGGAGGAAACAAAGGTGGGGTAGAAGCTTTGGGTTTCTAGGGATTTGTGACTTCCTGACTCAGGAAGTTATACATATACCAGCCATGGATATGTTGTGGGATTTATTTACCTGCCTTTTATGTCAGAGATTTACTTGCTTTTTCAGGCAGATTAGCCCCCAACTGTCTTTTGCCCCTGTGACTTTTCACCTATAAATTTAATAATTTTCAACTCAAGCAGAGTTTAATAATTTCTTTAGTTGTCTATAAATCTGGGGTACATACTCTTGAGAGTCAGTCATTCACTGTTAGGGGAAGGTGCCAGATAAAACTCAGGAACACCCCACTTTCAAATGCACCTTTGGGTCCCAGAGAATAAGTTTTGGTCACAGGGACTCAACCAGCCTTCATTGTCGAGTGGAACATTGTAACTGGTGCCAAGTGGCCTATGCACTGTAACATGCTTATCATCCAATTGACTTTGCAGAGCTCTTCAAGGCAGTGCTAATTGGTGTGGCATGGAGGACTCCTCTGACAACCTTTTAATGATGTAGACTCTGGGAGGTCCTCTGTTGTGGCTCTTCTCCAAGGGCACCCTGTGTGTGAGAATCAGCTAATACCAATCCAGTGACACACTAACTAAAACTCTATGGTTGTGGAGAAACAAGAGTTGAAAGTGGCGTTGATTGGTCAAGCTGAATGTCTGGGCATTATGGAAACCGTGATTTCTTACTTTGCTTTTAACATGAATCCACAAAAGATTTCTTTGTTAAGAATCTGAAAACAGCATTGAACAATGCAGAGGAAGAAATGATATCATGGCTTAGTTGAACTGCCTAAGAAATATTCTTATGTTAAAGAGGCTCTTTGACCTTCTAACCAGGGCATGCACATGCTCGCATATATTGAGTAGAAGGTTCATTTGCAAAGAAAATGAACACATACAGTCTCATTAGAGATTCAGGGAATGATTGACCATATGAGACTCAGTGCTTCAAATTTGAAATACATTTTTCCTTCTTCCAAATCTTCTGCAACCTATTGTTTATAGTAACATCAAGACAATGACATCACACAGTTGAACCATCACCTATCACAAATGCATGCCTCTTGTCAGTATGTGTAGTAATGACACTGTCTCCTCCTTCACATTGAGAAGACCTAAGCGTATGTATTATGCATGTGAGTCTGGAGAGTTGTGTAAGGGCCATCCCATGAGCTGCTGGAGTCTGGACTTGGGGAAAGCCTGTGTCTCAGCATTTGCAGATGTAATAGAGGGCTGTTAGCTGATCCTTAGAGAATCTTGGCTGAAAAAAGCAGTTCTTTCTGGATTAGGTTATTGTTGTTTTTTGATATTTAAAAAAAAAAACTAACAGCCATTGTTTGTTGATGGAAATTGTTCCATGTCTGCAGGTGATTGGTAGGCCTTTCTAGGGTTTCTGATAAATGGAGTACCAACTGTTCTTCGTGGCAGCAAAATGATGAGGAGAGGATTTGCCCATCATATGGGCTTTTTAAAAATTACTTTTGATAAGAAATAACAGACGGTTTCAGAACATGTTAGTAGGACTGCCACAATAATTAAATATACTGCATATTATTGTCTTTATAGTACTTGTTCAGAGTGCAAGATGTAGAAATAACAACTTTTCTAAGCAATATTATTAAATATATTTCTTGTCATTGAGCTAAGTGAAAGTAGTTGTATACGTAGTCCAATATTCTGTAATAACAGTGGGTTACCAGCAGAACGGGCAATGTTAAAGCTGTTGAGTTGAGCCTTTTTCGGCTCAGCATACTAATCTGGCTTTACTTTTTATGCCTCATGGTTAAACTTTTCTTCTGGGTGGTTAAGGCCAAGCTGAAGCAAGACCTATATAACAAAACATGCAACTTTTGTATCTGACAAAGTCAATCAAATCCCCTCAGGATTTACCTTGAAACAACACAGCGTTTTGTAGAACTTTTGCCAGTGTCAGCCATCTGGATGAGTCACAGTCATTGCTTGACCAATTTGCTCTTTGTGAAAGCCTGAGAGAATGGTTTCTCTCTAGGTGACTCTCCTTAGGCACACTATACATCATTGATCCCTCTCCTCTATGGCCCCATAATCTCTTTGAACAGAAAATCTGGGACACTAGTGAGTTATAGGATGTTATAGCACAGGTTCGCTTATGTCCTGAGTCCTCACTGACCTTGAAGGGCTAGGCCAAAATATTGGCTATCCTTGTAGCCCTTGTTTTTCTCTAGTTTTTTGGTCTGCAAACTTAAGTTCTTAACCCTCCGAAAGAGAAACTTGGTGTTACTATTACTCTATAACATAGGTACTTAAGCGTAACATCACTGTCTTTCTGAATATCAAACGCTTTAGACTTAACATGGAATCGGTATTTTCCATCAATCATTGATATTCTAATAAATCCCTATAGAATGTGATTTTAAAAAAAAAAAAGGCTACACATTTTTGTACAGAAATAGAAATCTAACCATACACAAAATTACAGCAGGTCAATCCTATGGCATTTTTCCTTGTCTCTTACTCTCTTTTATTACACTTTTTTGTTTTCTTTTAAAACATTTACTGGAGAGAGAATGTAGCAATAGCTGAAATTACGTTAGAAGCAGCACACATCTACAAGACCAGAATGACAGGCATTCCAAGCATAGTTTCAGTGTTACACATTGCTATCCTCAGTGTGAAAAACCTATTGGAGATTCTTAGGACCATTGTCTAATTTATCCTGTGATATAAGTGCATGGTTTTTCCCCTACCAAGTTTCCTAACTTTTCTGCTTGCTATCTCTTCATTGTTTAATCCTTAAGTTCTCAATTTCCATTTAGTTGTGTTATGCCTTTACATTTTTATTTCTTCTTTTGAGTTTTTACGTATTCTTTACAGCAAAGTAATATTCCATTGTATGAAAATACCACATCTTTTTCAGCCACTCTTCAGATGATGGGCATTTTGGTTGTTTCAAACATTTGGCTATCACAAATTGTACTGCTATAAACATAGGTACACAAACAACACTATGATATGATTTTTCAGTTCTTCTGGGAAAGTTCCCCATTGGGAGATAGCTGGATTAAATGGGACTTTCACTCTAGTTTTTTAAGGAGTCTCCACACTGATTTCCATAATAGTTACACCAGTCTGCATTCCAACCAGCAGTGGAGAAGTGTTCCTTTTGCCCCACAGCCTCTCCAACATTTGTTGTTAGTTGATTTCTTTATGATAGCCATTCCTTCTGTGGTGAGATGGTACTTAAGTGTTGTTTTAATTTGCATTTCACGGATGGCTAGTAATGTGGAGCATTTTTTCATGTATCAATTAGCTTCTAGTATTTCTTCCTCTGAGAAGAGTGTGTTCATCTCAGATGCCCATTTCTGGATAGGATGTTTACATTTTGGGGCCCTAATATGTTTTAGTTCTTTATAAATTCTAGATAGAAGACCTTTGTCTGAATACTTATTAGATTTTTTTTAAATTTGTGGGTTGTCTTTTCACTCTGTTGATAATTTCTTTTGATGTGAAAAAGCTTCTCAGCAAGAGAAGGTCCACTTGTTGATTCTTTCAAGTGTTACATGTGCATTTTGCTGTCTCTCCATGAACTGTTTGCCTACCCTGATGTCTTCAAGATTTCCTCCTATTTTCTCTTCCAGGAGATTTAGTGTTTCTGTTTTAGATCTTTAATCCATTTTGATTTTAGTTTACTGCATGGTGATAGACCTGGGTCAACTTTTAGTTTTTGGCATGTAGAGAGCCAGTTTTTCCAGCACCATTTGTCAAAGAGACTATCTTTCTTCCAGTAAACATGTTTGGCTCCTCATTATATGGGCTTTTAAGCCAATTTGGAACCTAAAGTTTGGAGCCATGCAAATTTATAAGTGCTACTACTTAATAAGAGACAGTGCATTTGTTGTTTTTTTGTTTTGTTTTGTTTTGTTTTGTTGGTTGAATCTTCAATGATGTTTTAAAAATTCTGTGCCAAGAACCATTTCAAAGTAGTCTAGGAAAGAGAACTAGGGAGGAAAGTACAGCATGAGGCAGGTTTGTGGGGAGATGGAAGAAATAAGATTTGGGGCTAGATAAGGAGTTCCTCTACTTTCTGATACTTTCAGAATCACCTTTGGCAGGTGGAGAAGTTTTTGGAACTCCTTTCAGAATGTTTTTAAATGCATACCTTTAGATCAATGGTACTATAACAAAAGCCAAATGTATTAGTAAAATTATGAAAATATTTAAGACAACATATTTGATGTAATAGTATATGATTCTTGGGCCAGGGATATAGCTCAGTAAGACAATACCTGCCTGATAAGTACAAGGTCCTAAGTTTGATTCCTGGTACCAAAAAACAGACAGACAAAAAAAAAAAAAAAAAAAAAAAAAAAAAAAAAAAAAAAAAAAAAAAAAAAAAAAAAAAAAAAAAAAAAAAAAAAAAAAAAAAAAAAAAAAAAAAAAAAAAAAAAAAAAAATATATATATATATATATATATATATATATATATATACAATTTTTTACTAAAATAACAGGAGCTAGGGGAAGAATCTAATGACTCCTATGGTTTTTAAATAATAATGAGCACAAAAATATTAAATCTGGCAGCAACAGCAGTGATACAAAATATATTTGTTTCTATTAGTGACAGAGTTGTAGCTTACGTTCGTAATCCAAGGAAACTACCATCTTAGTCATTGGTTAATGAAAAGCAAAATGTCATTATATTCCTGTCTTAGTCCACAGATTTAGAACCCATGGGTTTTGGATTAGGATCTACTGGCTTAGAGGAAGTTGACTAGTATGTTAATGTGGTCACATACTGGCTGTGAGATCATGTGTAAGTTCATGTAACCTAAAAAGTCTTTTTCTTCGTCTACAAAACCATTGATAATACTCACTTTGTAATATGTTGGAAGGCTCAGGAGCATTGCTCCTTGCCTGCCTCCTTGGAAAAGATGGTTATCTTGGGGCCCTCGGGCTGCCCTGACTAGCTGCTTCAGAAAGCTGTGTTGTAGAACGACACTTATCCCACTATTGAGAATCAGGGAGACTTTCTCCTAAATAAAAAATCAGAAACATGGGTTATATGGAAAGCAGAAAGTGCTTCTTACATTTAGATTTTTTTAATGGCTGGTTAAACTTTAAGGATTGCAAAATCTGGGCATGGTGGCACACACCTGTAATCCCAGCACTGAAGAGGCTGAAGCAAAAAGGTCACTCACTACGAGTCTGAGCTGCATAGTGAGACCTCATTAAAAGAAAAAAAAAAAGGATTGAAAAAGGTAGAGTATGTTATGGAGAAGAGTGAAATGTGGAGGAAGAGACTGAGAAAACTCTGAGGAAGTTTCCTCTTTGTCTTGTTGATCCTTATTTGCAAATAAATAACTTTTTTCATTATCAAAGTTGTAACAGTAATTAGATATGGCATTGCCAACCAGTCTTTTGGGGAGGTCTGCTGATGAGTTGCTGGCTGCAGGGTCTAGTCTGTTTCTAGAAGAGGCAAGGCCACTGTACTACACCAGATACACACACACACACACACACACACACACACACACACACACACACACACACACACATCGGCTTCCTCTGTTAAATTTTGGTTTAATAGGATTGTGGCCAAGCTTGATAATTTGATGTTTGGATGTCATGGATTCTATGAGTATTTTCCTAAGCAAACATACCTATCAGGGATAAGAGTATCTTCTTTTTCTGACCAACCACTAAATAGTATGTCTTCCATATGGAACAGTCCTCCCTTCTCTGGGATGCAGTTACAGGCAGGATGCTGTGGTTTGTGACCCATCCCCTCAACACTGTGTGGAATCAGTGAGGCAATGGAGTGTCAGGATTCCCTTATCCCTTGGGTCATGGCTAACACTCCATTTAATGTCTCCTTTTCATCAAAACCAGATTTTGTCTCTCTTTTTCCAATGTCTGGCCAAGTTAGTGATCTTTATGAAAATAAACTACAGTTACTTAAGACAGATAAGAGAAGAGAGCTGTTAAGGAAACAGATGGAGACAGTATCTAAACAGCTTCCAGTTGCGTGCTTGTTCATCCAGGAGGTCTGCCCATTGTCCAGGGGCTGAGTAAGGTGCTGGGGTTGGGGAACTAGAGGGCTTCCCCAACCCTGCCAGTGACCCTCCATCAGCCCACAGGTCTGTGGACACCCAGAGCCCACTGCAGCCATTTCCTGCTCTTTTTTGGCATTTCTGAATGCAGAACAGTAAGGGGAGGGGCTGAAGTACCAAGATTAGTTTCCTAGTAGAGCCAGAGAAACAAGGAGCTGCCCTTTACAGTGAGCTGTAAAGTCACAGAGTCACATGTCAGCTCATTAACAGTAAGTTCTGTAGCTGTGGTATTACTCCCTGGAGGTCTAGAGCGGCTGCTAGGAGGTATGTGAGCCTTGATTGTCATTGTGTGGTCATTTGCTGTTAATTGCCAACTTGATGACTGCATGTGGATGATAAGCATTCTGGGAAGGGAAAGGAAAGAAACGGCTGTTGGCACTAGTATCTAAGCTTATCATGTATTTATTTGCCAACAAACCTCTTTGCCTCTGTTTCTTTTCATTTGATCCTGTTCCTTATTTAAGGTTCTTCCCTTTGCTTCCCCAGAAAAATCTTACCTTGCCTAGACAGCACATTGATGTCTTTGTAGATTAGCCACCTTTTTTTTTTTTTTTTTGTCTTTTTTGAGACAGGGTCTTGCTATGCAGTTCAGGCTGGCCTTGGGCTCACTGTTGTAGCCCACACTGGTCTCGACCTTGCACTGATCCTCCTGCCTCAGCCTCCCAAGTGCTGGGATTACAGACATGTGCCACCACGCCCGGCCCTAGCCACTTTCTTTTCTGTTTCACCATTGTGAATCTTTGGTCTCTTCCAGGTGCTTGCATATTGTCACCTGCCCCTTGTCCTCTTCTGTCCTTTCATTTGTGTGATTTTTCTCTAGGCCACATTCTTTCCATATTTGGCCCAAATGGCCCCCTATATCTTCATACCCTTCTCCCACTTCTAATGTTTTGATGTGTGTGTGTATTTTGAACTCAGGAACTTTGTACTGAGCTACTTCCCTGGCCCTTTTTATTTCTATTTTTAACATTTTCAGACAGGTTCTTGCTAAGTTGCCCAGGATAAGATTGAACTTGCTGTTCTCCTGCCTCAGCCTCACAGAATGTTAGGGTTTATAAGCATGTACCATAGTACCCAGTGTATATTTGTTTTTATATTTGTTTGTTTGTTTATTGTAGGACTGGGGATTGAACTCAGGCCCTCATGCTTGCTAAGCAAGCACTTACTCTACTGAGCTATTTCCCCACTCCCTATTTGTTTTTATATTGGTCTTTTGTTATTTTGTATGTGATTTGTTTCCTTAGCAATTTAAAGTTCTTTAATAGAAGAGACTATTCTCCGTTTGTTCTATATATTACAGTGATAAATTAAGAATAAGACAGTCGACTTTTAGGTAACTGTATCTGCATCAGCCAGTTTGTGTCACCTTTCCCAGGCAGCAAGGCTTCCAGAAAGTGGCTCAAGGCACAGATGGCCACCACAGTTCACTATAACCATCTCTGAAGCACCAGTGTGTGTTGTTTACACCCTGCGAACTCTGGCAACTGCTTGCTGCTTAGTTTCCTGTCTTCCTCAGATGATTCTGACTTCTGAGAGTTGAAGGATTATTCTGTAGACTTAGCAGTCAGACCTATTCAGTGATGTCCTAAAGGCCAAATGCAGGTTGCCTGAGAAGCAAAGGGAAGCTAGCAGACACACCACCAAGCTGCTTTGGGAACAGGATGCTTAAGATCTGTCAGCTATGGGCCCAAGGTGAGTGTGGAGCTACAGAGTAAGGGGCTGCTCAGCAGTTCTGAGGGAAAGAAAAGTATGACTGACGTCCGATTAATCACTTTTATTTTGCTTTTCTTGAAGTTTGACTTGGTGAATGATTTACATATGAATAAGTGTATTATGAACAGTTATCTTTAAACTAAATTAACTAAATGGTATTTACATAGAACTTCCAAGTATCTGAAATAATTCCATATGAACGGAATAGTTATTTCTAAAGTATGACAATGTGAAATTTGCAATACTCTAAATTGATGGATGCCAGAAGGGATTATTGTAGGGATATTGCTTATTGTCCTTCACCCCCAGGAGTATATCTACAGTCTTGGATCTCCATATTTATTGGGAGCTTCTTTATTCCATGGATAGCATCCCTGTTTTTGAAGGCATGAGCCCAAGAAGTCTATTTGGGTGAACAAAAGTGTTACCCATCCCTCAGCAACTGTGTAAGACCCTGAGTCATGGCTCTGGGCAACTGTCTACCCTGCTTTCTGAATAAAGCAAAAGGGAGTGAAGAGGGTGTACCTGGTATGCAACACAGGCCAGCACACTTCTCTTCCATGCACCAAGTGGTTTGGAGGGCTGGCTGAACTGCCTGCCTATGCAACAGGAGAGCAGCCTCAGACCACCCATAGACAGATGCATGTGGCGGGCTTCTAAGAAAAATTTATTTATAGACTCTGAAGTCTGATTTTTGTATAAATTTCAGTATCATGAAATGTTATTTTTTTCTCCGTTTCCAACCATTTAAAAAGTACAGTAACTGTCTTGACCCCTAAGATTCATATGGCAGTCCTTGCTCTGCAACATATACTAAGACAAATGTAGGGAAGACATAGTGTAAAGTAGAAGTTTCAGAGGTTTTCAGCAGTGTGAAGGGAACTTCACCCAGCCTCTTCTTGGCAGCAGATACTTACTTCCTCTGCCATTTATTTCCAGCAGGCATTTCCAAACCCATGATTTTCCTAACTAATTTTTTCAAGCTAATTATCAGGTTTTTCTATGATATTTGGTTTATACTCAGAGTGCTGGAATTCAAAGGCTGTGGTTTAGTACTTGGCATCTCCTGTTTCAAACAAATTGTGCAGATGTGGGTTGGGGGTGGGGCTCCACACTCACAGAAGGGCTCTTTCCTTAACAACTTTAGCATCTTCTAGTCTCCTCCCCGCCCCACCCATGCTCAGTGGTTGTTTATTTTCCACATTTAAGTCAATTTCCAGCTGTCCATCTTTGTTTTCTTTGGTAAATCCTGTTTCTCCTCACTCTTGCTGGCAGAGGAAGCCACATCAAGGAGACAATGGGATTTCATCTGGGAATCCTGCCCACCTCTCCCAGTCAGACTGAGCACCCCCACATTGACATCCAAGCTCAGGCACAGAATTCCCTCTGGTGGGAATGTGCCGCAGAGATAGCTGAAAGGCCTGTGGTGTGTTCTAGTGTAAGGGCTTGTGCCAACTGTGGTTAGCAGATTAATTCTGACAAAGGGAATCTGTCTTATCCATTTTGTGATACTAGAACACAGTGCCTGAGACTGGGTAATTTACAAGTGCAGTGCTGAAGGCTGGGAAGCCAGGTCAGGAGATCTCCCATCAGGCCCTACCTACCAACCCCCAAATTTTTCATTGCATTTGCTTTCCAACTCAGAAGTTTAGGATGATACATGAAGGTCATAGCAGAAAATGTACACCTATGTTCTTGTGTTTGAAAACAGTAGGAGTAAACTGAATTTCCTGCTTGACTCTGCCTTCCACTCAAGTAGCATCAGTGATGACTTATTTTCTGCAGGTCACTATATGACAGGGAAGGTAACTTATAAATAACAGAAACTTTTTCCTCACACTTCCGGCAAGGCTCACGTAAAGACACCAGTCTATCTAGTCTTTGGCTAGGACCCATTTCCCCATAATCAGTGCCTTTTCAAGTACATGAGTGAAGGAGCTGGCGGAGGTTCTGGGTGGCCCCTTTTATGAGGACCCTCGTCTGGTTGGTGAGCGCAGCAACCTCAGGGCCTGATCAGCTCTCAAAAGCCCTACCTCCTGACGATGTCACCTTAGAGAGTACAATTTCAATAGCAAAATTTAGAGAAAACTTAAACATTCAGACCATCACAGCTTACCATTATTAATCCATTTTTGTATTTTTCTAAACCATTTTCTCTGTGTTTATATACACCAGTGTTCATAAAATATGCGTGTTAATATAAACCATATGGGTTATGGTGAAAGTTGCTTTTTCTTCCCTTGATAGTGTTGTGGAGAACAAGTCAGCATCTTTATTTTATGATGCTGGGGGTAAGGGTAGGAGAGTGGTGAAAGGGACTAGAAAGTCTACAGCTGATACTGTGGGGAGACAACCTCCCAGGCCGCAGGCCTGGTGGGGATTCAAGCGGCCCTCCTGGGGCTTGTGTGGGCTCTGCACAGCCTCTATCGCCTGGCATGCCCCCAGTCCTGGGACCCAGTGGTCACCTTCAGTTCTGCTTCCTTAGGTCCTGTTGCACTTCTGGACAGCCTTAAGAGCCTGAACCTAAGACGAGGCCTAGACTGTCTCATTGCTGTCTGCAGACCAACCCAGTCTTCAGGAACATCAAGCCGTGTGTGTGTGTGTGTGTGTGTGTGTGTGTGTGTGTGTGTGTGTGATCTCTAAGAGGATGGTCCAGGCCTAAAGCAGCAGCCATTGCCTGTCGTGCTGCTGCAGTATAATGGCCTCCATACCTGCTGTGCTTTGGGCTGCCAGAGAGCTGTGCACCAGCCGCCTGTGCCTCCCAATTTGTGGAGGATGCAGGCTGGACCCCCAGCCAATCTCAGTGAAAGGCCTCTGGAAAGTGAGAAGCGGATGTTCCCACCTTCTCCCACAGGGAGAGGGAGCTGAGTAGGGCCTCAGTGGCACTCTTGCCAAAGAAATCCTTCGCTCTCTGGACCTCTCTGTGGGAGAGGGGCTCAAGCCTGTTTGTCAATTCTCTCAGGTTTGGAAAGAATTTTCTGTGTGTGGTACTGGGGATTGAACCTAGGGTCTTCACATTGAACTGTACCCTCAGCCCAGTTTTTATGTTCTATTTGGAAGCAGTCTTTTTGGTTGCTAGAATCCAAGGCTTGAGTGTGTGATCAAGCATCCTGCATCCTGCTTCCCTTCCCCAGGGCTGGGTCGCAGGTCTGCAGCACCACCCCTGCCTAGTTCTCTCACTTTTGCACATTTGTCAGGACAGGCTGCCTTAAAACTCACCTTGGTTTCTGATATTGCCGATACCTCTCAGCCTCCTGTGTAGAGCATGAGAGACTCCCAAGTAGAGCCGTCAGATCCAGAAGTCGGGTGGTGGAAGCAGTGGAGCTGTTCACCTGTGGCATCCCACACCACTACCGCTGTTTATAAAACTGATCTTTAACTCTTGGGCCAGCATTTTGCAGAAAAAAACCCACTCGTATCTCACTTTTTCATATTACTATCTCATCTTATTTTTTATTCATGAGGCAGCTTTTCATGTGTTTATTTGTAATTGTAATGTTCTGTGAACTGGCTCTTAGTATCTTTTGTTCACTTTAAAACATTGCTTCCTTTTCTATATTGATTTGGGATGCTTTATATTCCTGAACACTCAACCTCTGTTATGTAGCAAATATTTTCTGTGATCCCAGCCTGGTCTTTTAACTTTGGGAAATTGGACTACATCAAAGGTATCATAAATAATTTTTCTCTGTGACTTTTTTGTTGTGTCTGGTTTAAGAGGTTCCTTTCCCTAGGTTACAAACATATACCCCATATGTGCTTGTCATGCTGTAGTAGTTTAAAATTTTTTCCCTCTTGAGCTTTAATGCATCTGGAATATTTTTGTGAACAGTGGGACTCTAACTTGATTTGTTTCCCAAATGGTGAGTTAGTTGTCTCCATATCCTCTCATGAAGTTAGTGACATATTCCATGATCAAGAATAAAAGGACTGGATGGCGAGGGCGGGAGCTATCCACTGACCACACAGCAGGTCAGGACAAGAGGACTTCTCAATCTACAGAGCTCCCTGTCAGAATGGACACACAGCATCCCTGGAAAAGTTTTCTATCAAAGCACTTAAATTGAGGGAGAACCAAAATCTGTGTATGTCTGGCTGCTTATAACTCAAAGAAAACAGGCCCAGGTAACTTACTTATGACTATCCTTTTTTTAGCAAAATTTTTGCCACATGGACACTTTCTGTAGGAATATTTTCTTTCTTCCTCTTTTGTTCGTTCGTTCCTTCCTTCCTTCCTTCCTTCCTTCTTTCCTTCCTTCCTTCTTTTCTGACAGTGTCAGTATGTCATCAAGGCTGTCCTGAATTCATGATCATGATCCTCCCACCTTCATCTCCCAGGCAGTGGAGGTCATGAGCATGTAACACCACACCTGCTTTATATGCATCTCTTATGAGATCTAATAGCTAAGTTTCTTCATCAAATGTACAAGGGATAATATTTTAAAGCAAGCCTTTAATTCATCCCTATTAATATTTTGTGCTTTGTTTCTCCTATGTCCTTCTGAGCTGCCCAAGAATATTGTTTGAGAGATAGGAAAGGTCATGCAGATGCCTTTCAGCCCTGACTGAACTGATCTGAAGTACTCTAAGATGACCTTCTCTAGATGTCCCTGTGGCTAGCCTGCATTCCTGAGATAGATTGATCCTTATCACCCCAACCATTTGCAAAAGCAAAGTGTGAAAGCAAAACTTATTAAGAGCTATGAGCTTTAAAAATCACTCATGTATGTAATAAATTAAAGCTAGTAATGATTATGTCAGTTGAACTGAAGTTTTTACCTGGTTTTATTTAAACCCTTAGACATAGACAGATTGAAGTATCTGTTCGCTGGGTGGGAGGACTGGTTCAAAGCCTGTGAGGTAGGATGGAGTAGGGAATATGCTAGAAGCTGGAAGGATGCTGATGAGGAAGGGACATGGGGGACAAGGAATGGGGTGAGGGCAACAGCAGGAGGGGGTGGGATGCTGTGAAGTGAAGGCTTTGGGGCTGCTTCTGAAGGCACTGGATGCTGTGGATAAATTTTAACCAAAATGAACAGATCATGTTTGTCCTTATCTGCAATTTGACCTATGTGAAAATAGATTGGTAGTAGGCAAGCATGGGTCCAGAAAAAGTAAGAAACATTTGGCAGTGCTACAGATGTATTAGTCAGCTTTTCTTTGCTCTGACAAACCACCTGAGATAAGCAATGTAAGAGGAAGATTTATTTTGGCTCACAGCTTGAGAGAACTCAGTCCATGGCCACTTGATCGCACCATGTTGAGCCAAGTTGAGCACCACCCCAGGCATGGTGCTAAGGCAAAATTGCTCATATTGTACCCACCAGTGAATAATGGATAGTAGTGCTCCTGACCAGTACTTTACCTTCATTGAATTTGAGAGGGTAAAACATTTAGGGATCTGTTTTAAAGTAAAATCCATGTGTGGTGCTGGGGAGACAGCTCAGCAGTCTAAGCACCTGCCTGGCAAGTGTACCTTTCTGAGTTCAGTCCCTGATACCACATGCTGGGCTGGCCCCAAAACCTCAGGGGAAACTGAGACAGGAGGATCACTACAAGTATGAGCTGCATAGCAAGACTATGTCAAATAAATAATTAAATGAATAAATAAAAATAAAATCCATATATGGCATGAAGTTAAAAAAAAAAATTTTTTTTAATCTTTTGTTTTTATATTTGATACAGAGCCTTACTACCCAGCTCAGACTCGTAGTGATCTTTCTGTCTCAGCCTTCCTAATGTGCTGGGATTAAAAGACTGTGCCACCATACCTGGTTTCAGTGGCTAGCACTGCACACCTTGAGCTCTGGGGCCAGCAGAACATGCAGTACCAGGGATCAAACCTGAGTTCTTATGCTTGCCAGGCAGACACTTAGACTACTGACTAATCTCCCCAGGCCTGAAGTAAAAATTTTTTATGCCTGCTTAACACTTTGGTATCATTAAAATGAAAATCATTTCTATGTAGGTCCAGCTGCATAATTTATAGGACCCACTGTGATATGAAAATGAGAGGCTTTTTGTTAAGCATTAGGAAATTCAAGATGTCATTTGCAGAGCCTTAAGTAGACAAGGCGTCAGTGTGATTGCCATGGCGCTTGGCTAGGTCTACAAGAGAGAAGGCTTTGGGGTCATTCCTGAAGAAGCTTTGTTCTGCCTGTGTCAGAACAAAGGCTGTGAGCTCCTGTGGTATAGATGGAGGGACAAAGACTGCTGTCTCCATCCTCTTCTTCAGGTGGAGGTTCTTATATGCTTACTGATGCAGTGAAAAATCACAGAACACACTGGAAGCACTGACAAGTGCTATGAGTAGGTAGGACAGGGTTGGCAATGAAGGGAGAAACTTTTTGCGTTATTTTCTGGCTGCACAAAAACAAAGTAGGAGCAGGAATATCATTAATGTTTAATCTGTTCCTTGGAACTCCTTATTCCTTATCAACATGTACCATTTAAGTGGCTTCCCAGCATCATATTCTTAAATTGTTTGATGGAACATTGATTTGGACAGAAGGTTTCCTTTCACATTTTGTTGCACTTTCTTTTCCTTTTCTCTTTCCTTCTTTTTTTAAAGAATCAATAAGAATTTTTTAACATCAGTAAGTCATTTTTAAAGACTTGCTACAAATATTTCTATCTCAATTTTATTTGATTTATTTATTATTATTTTTGAGATGGAGTCTTGCTGAGTTGCCCAGGCTGGCCTTGAACTCCTGATTCTTCTGCCACAGCCTCTGAATAGCTTTCTCTGAGTTTTAATGTTAAGATCCATCTTCATTTATTTCAGACATCCGGAAGATGTTTCAGACAGCTCATGAGCTTCACAGGCTCATATAAATATAAAGTTGTTTAACTCTGAAAATGAAAGAGTAAACAGATATTTCTCCATATAGAATTGGGTGATTTGGGATGCTCTGAATTTAGATGCTATCATTTTCTTTTTTTATTATTTAAATTTAACAATGGTTATATTACATATATTCATCATCAGATCAGTTTAGATTAATAGAT
>PVJA010006063.1:55734-75531 GCA_004027025.1 Myocastor coypus
TTTTTTTTTTTTTTTTTTTTTTTCTGGGTGATCAAGGGCAAGTGAAAGCAAGACCTGTATAACAAAACATTCATTTTTTGTATCTTCCAAGGTCAAGTTCCTTCAGGATTAAGTTTGGGACTAGATGCTATCATTTTCATTTGTGGTGTAAGTGTCCTTGCAGAGCTCTCCCCCAGCTCTCTGGGGCACACTGTGAGAGGGCCTTCCACTGTGTGGCTTCCACTTCTCTGGAGATCTTCATTCACTAAACCAAGTCCCTTCTGCAGTATTCAGTGACTCAGAGCCTGGTGTTTGCGTAGGGGCTCAGCAGCAGGGAGGCTACTGGCTGAGGTCACTTGGTTAAGATAAGCTCCCTAGTTTTTGCTCTTAAAAGGTTAACAGAGGCCCCACCAATGTGCTTGCTTCAGCAGGACATACACAGAAGTTGGAGTGCTCTCCTGGGCAGTGGTTCCTGGTGACCCTTGATTGTCCAAAATGCCACCTGTGGAGCTGGGTAGCAATGGGCATATGAAAATACTATTTCAGAGAGACCCACCAGGCTGGTTTGGGACAGCTGACATTTAAGCTCTGCAGAATTCCAGAGTGCAGACAGCTTGGCAAGTTTGAGTTCTGGTGCATTCTGTTCAGAACTGTATTTTGGTTTTTCCCTTCAATAGTGCTTTTGTCTTTCTGCTAAAGGTCAGAGTGTAGTTGTCAAGTATGGGTGTTCCCTGCTGAGAGTTACTAGGAAAGGGGGCAAGTGTGTTGACATAGTTTTTATATTCATAGCCACCTACCACAATGCTAGGTTTTGTAGATTAAAAATTAAATAAAATGAGTTGTATGCTCAAGCTCCAAGTGAGCAGCAGCTAGTTCAAAAGTCACGGTGGACACCCAGAGCGCTCGCGTTTCCCCATTTTGATGGGCAGAGCCAGCAAGTGCTTCATTTCAAGTTGACAGAGCTGGGGTCCTGGGCTGTGCATGGAGAGAACCCTGAAATGAAGCCACCTTGAGTCTGTCTGCAATGTGCCTCCCCACCTATAGTACGAATTTCCCTGGAGAGTTAACACCTGGAGAAGGGGTCAAGTTAGGTGAGGATGCCAAGTCAGTGAGTTGGGCCCCAGGCTCCTTCTTGGAGAGGCCACAGGGATCTCAGGTAAGCTTAGCCTGGGCACATGAGTGGGCAGTGCTGAGGGACTGTTTCCCCACCTCACCCTTAGGGGCAGATGTGTGTTTGGTCTGCTGTTTGTGTCACCACTTCCATGGGAGCCTTGCTCAGGTGCAGGAGACAGCACTAAGAGTTTGCTTTGGGCACCGCTTTGTGCCAGGCTCTGCCTTCTGGGCTCACAGTGATGTTCTAAGATTCCACGTCCTACCCTAAAGCCCTCAGCTTGGGCCCACTCACCCCCGCACATGCTCTTCTGAGCTCTAGCTTCTCCAAGATCTTGGATGGGGAGCAGGAGATGGAGACCGGGAGTAAGGGCTGGGTAGACAACCGACACCCTGCACGGGCGGGCAGAAGGTAGTGGGAGGAGTCGCTGCAGTAGCTTCCTTCCTACCTTTCTGTTCCTGAAACTCTAGGGCCTGTTTAGCATTCTCCTCTCTGAGAGGTCAGAGGAAAACAGGGTGCCCCTCTGCAATGTTGATGGCCCACTGAGCCACCTCCAGCTGTGAGTCCTAGGGAATAGCTCTGCCCCTTGACACCACCCTGTTGCTTTCTTGCTGGGGCTGTGAAGAACAGTGGTAGACAAGGAGAGTCCAGTCTTCCTTCCTGAAGCCCTGCTCCAGGACTATCCCCTTCAGAGCTCTGTTTATCGCTCCTCTAGGGGGCATCACTTCCAGACCTCCAGTGCAGAAACAAGGGCCAGGCTTGGGGTAGTGGCTGTCTGCACCGCATCCCTCCAGGGATGCATGCCAGATTTCCCCAGCTCTCTCACATACCCTATTTGAAGCCCAGCAAACAGCCAGATAAGGAACACCCTGTCTCCCCCTTTTCAGTGCCTTCTTTCCCCAGAGATTTCTCTTGGATCATACTTCTGGCTTGTGGAGACAGCAGGTGTTAGCCTGCACTACGAATGAGCTTGCCCCAAAAGTGACACCTACCACACTGCCTTTGCTGGGGCCCGAGGCTTCTAGTTCCTGCCCTCAGCTCTGAGCCTCATGTGCAATTCCAGTAGTAAGGTGAGAGCCCTGCTCAGCTGTAGACCTGCACATTAGTGTCCCCTGAACCCTGGTAGTGTTGTCTTTCTGGCACTGCCCATTCTGTGTGCCTGGCAGTTCTCCTTGAGCAGCCCTTGCTGCACCGTCACAGATGCCAAGCTTAAGTGTACCTGGCTTTAGGTGGTGCTGCAGGATGGATATTTTCTAACTATTTAGAGGTGGGGCCAGCGAGATAGCTCAGTGTTCTAAAGCTGCCTGCTTAAGCAACCACAGGGACTGAGGTTTGATCCCTGGTACCACATACTGTGCCAGCCCCACCCCCAGGGCAGGCTGAGCCAGCCATAACACAGTTTAAAAATAAAAGAAAAAGGCCTGGCGAGATAGCTCAGCAGCCTAAAGTGTCTGTTTAGGCAAGCTCAGGCAACCTCAGCAACTGCGGTTTGATTCCCCAGCACCACATGCTGTGCCAGTCCCACCGCCAGGGCAGGCTGAGCTGTCCATAATATAAGTAAATAAAGCTAAAAATAAATAAATAAATAAATAAATAAAGTAAGTAAGTAAGTAAGTAAGTAAGTAAGTAAGAAAAAGAAAAGGAAGTCCAGAAGACTATGAGATAACTATTTAGAGGGTTCAAGGTTCTCTAAGTTTTCTTCACAGCTTTCCTTCACTGACCCATACATTTCGGGAACTTGGAAATAGGATGGTGCACTTTCTTGGACAGATTGTATGAATCACCATACAATAGCCCCAAATGGGCAGCTGACATAAGTTCATGCTCAGGTGTGAGTGGAGTGTGCAGAAGCTGCATCATTCATTTTCTCAGCAGATACAAGAGAAAAAAGAACCCACTGGAGGTACAGGAGTGAAAGGGTAGCTCTGATGGAGGCAAGTTGACTCTTGCTCGCCTGAGGATGCCAGAGCTGAGTATCTGGGCAGGCTGAGGATCTACACACTGTCAGACACAGTCTGTGGCAGGGACAGCAGCCTGTGGAAGGCCTCAGTGTCTCTATGCCCTCAGCAGCTGTATTTTCTGTGGGTTTCTTTTGTTTAAAATAGCCAAGGGGTGTGAAGTAGTATTTCGTTATAGTTTTGTCTGCATTTCCCTGCTGTCTTACTTTTGCGCGACTTCTTTGAAGGTGCTTTCATCTTGGAGAAAGCCTGCTTGCCCTTCAGGAGTGCTCTGGAAGGAGCCACCAAGGCCCTGCAGCCTTCACCAGCCTGAGAGAAGCTGAGTGTGAAAGACTCTCAGTGTCAGGTGTATTTCACTCAACAAGCTGGTGTTTAACTGGCTTGGCAGCCTCAGAACACATATGCATCTGGCTTTCCTGCTTCTGAGGTCCCAGGCAGCAGAGGCCTGGAACTGTGGCCGGCAGCCCCACCCAGCCTGCTTCCCCTGCCTGCCACACCCAGGCAGGTATCTATTTGCTAGAGTGGGTTTTCCAAGGCTAAAGTTAGTCTGGGTTGATTCCAATTTATGTAAATAATTTAGGTGATTAGATACGACTAATACTCCTGCTCTGCCTTGCTATTCAATACTTCCACTGACACTTTGGCTCCTGATAAAATCTTAAATCTTCTGATCCATCCTGTGTGCCTGGAGTCTCATGGGGATCAGGTCCTGCCAAAAGAGAGACCCACTGGTTAAGAGTTATTTTAAATTGTTTCCCCTTTGCTTGAATAATTTAAATTGTGTTTTATGTGTGTTCATGGAATCATGCTGTCTGCAGCTCTGCCCTGGGCCTTAGTTTGTCACCTAATTCTGTACCCCTAACTTCTTATTCTGGTGCAGTTACATTATCAAGAACTCTGCTCTTCACATATGTGAAGATGTAGAATGTGAGTGTGTGTCATCTAGTTGATATTCTATGTATGTGCTAGAATTGTGGCTGAAGAAATAGAAGCTGTTTGTGAGCCTGGTCAGGAAAAGGCAGTTAGCAACGTCTCTAGATGTTTGCTAATAAAGCTAGCTGGCTGGTTTCAGACCCCTGTGTCTTCCAGATAACCAGCCTGGAAGGTGTTGGGTTGAGGCTGGGAGATACTATGAAACCCAAGCCACCCAAGGACACCCCCCAGCATGAGTTGTTATTGCTTGGAGCTGTTCTGCAGTCCCTCAAGCTGCATTTCCTAAAACCCAAGATAGCTATAGTGTAAAAGAGGTCTCTTATAACCAGCTCCTGTTCCCAAAAACCATCGCATGACTGTCCTTTGTGGTTTCAGCCTCTTTCTCTGTGTGGTCACTACCGACTTGGCAGAAGGTGAAACACTCCAGTGACTGTGGCAGATCCCAGTGAGGTGGGCAAGAGGGCTCCCCCTCCAACCTCTTCACCCTCTTCATGCACAGCCCTCTGCTCCTGAGCGTAGGCAACCAGAAGCCTCCTCGCCCACCAAGCTGCGTCTATGGCTGTGCCTCCTGAGGAAGAGGGAAGCCCAGGGCACACGTCTCAGAGTTGTGTTTGTTCCAGCCAGTTTCTTTCTCTGAATTGTTGAGCTTTTTTGGCTTTTTTATTTTTCCTAATGTTACGGTTTTCCACCAAAGCGTGAATTTTTTTTCTTTGATACTGGAGATTAAACCTGGAGCCTTTTCACTCATCTATAATCCTATCCCTTTTTAAAGTTTTTGTTTTGTGTCAGGGTCTCAGTAGGTCACCAAGGAACTCGGAGTGGACGTGAATTTGTAAGACCCCTGTCTCAGCCTCCTACAGTGCCATCATATAAATTTGTTTCCTGGGCTCTTCTTGCCCCTCCTCCCAACAACACCAAATCATATTTTCCCCCTAAGATGGATAAGATGGGATTGCTTTTATTTATGTTATGTGCAGTCCCTCTTCTGCAAGGGTTACCACAGAAAAAGTTTTCTATATCTCTGATGTCTATTGCAGGGAAGAACAAAATGGCATTGTTGGACAAGTTAGTTAGGACTGACTTTTCTGGAGATTTTCCACAAGAACTAAACAAGGAGTCATGGCTGGTATTGGGACACTGTTCTCACTGTGTTCTAGGGACAGGACCTGCAGGTCAGGCATTATGTCCTGTGGCCTCTGCAGCACACTCACTGCTATTCTGTATGAAGAGCCAAACCTAAGAAAATGACATTAACTTGCAGGCACTTGAAATACTGTTCAAGGCGTTAGGAGCCCCCAAGATTCCTGTCTTTTCTGCAGCCCCACATGGGTGAGAGGAGATTTGAGTTTTCGGGCCAAGACCCATGTTGAGACCCAGAAGCAGGGACATGTGACAGAGACAGCAGCCTCCAGCTGACTTGGATCCTAGGGAGGCATTCTGGGTAGTGGGGCTGTAGTTAATTATTAACCTGCAGAGAAAACTGAGAGAGCCAGCCCAGCCCAGTCCAGCCCAGCCCAGCCCAGCCTAGCAGGAGATGCTGCCACCTTGTGAGCAGCTTATTGCTGAGCTGTGGGTAGAGGTGCCAGGAGGAAATGGAGAGAAAGCAGAGTAGAGCTGGATTAGAGAGGAGGGCTTGGCCGGCTTCCTGCTGGCTCTGGCATGATGGGAACATTTTACTTCATAGGCTTATTTCATAATATGTGTACAGAGTGGGCGGTTGCCTAATTAAATGCTTAAGAATTTTATTTGTAGTCATATATATACATGGTTCAAAATTTGAAAGGTCCAAGACAAGGGTACATGGTGAAAATGAAGTCTTCCTCCTGCTAGTCTACTCTGTAGAGGTAACCACCCATTCCAGTTTCTTTGGTAACTTACCAGAGATAATTTCTGAATAGTTAATTCATTATAGAGGTAAGATAACTATACATACAGAGAGATAACTGTATAGAGAAGTAACTACAGATGTGGCTCTCAAAAGTCATGGGGGTCTGTGACCAAGGTTTCAGCCAATTATGGATCAAAATTTGGGGGTTAAAAAGGTCTTTAAACATGTAAAGACAGTTTTCTTCCTTATTACTCCCTCAGCAATACAGCAGCTATATACATAGCTTTGCACTGTATTATTACAAATGATCTAGAAATGGTTTAAAGTATGTAAAAGACACACTTGGGTTATATGCAAATATTTTATTTATTTTTGTTGTTGTTGTCCTTGTTGTTTTTAGTTTTTTTTGTTTTTGCAGGACCAGGTTTCAAACTCATGACCTTGCGCTTGCCAGGCAGGCACTTGTGCCATGAAGCTATCTCCCCAGCCCCCATATCTGCAAATATTTCATAGAAGGAATTTGAGCATCTATGCATTTGGGTATTCTTGGGGGAGAGTGTCCTGAGACTGGTCCCCATGGATACCATGGGATGAGGTATGCAGCGGGCCTGAGTGTGAATGTGTATGAATTTGTTTTATCCACACAGAACTCTACTATATGTAAAACCATACAATTGTATGACTGGGTTGTCTATGCTGTTGGTTACTTGTTCAATTATTTCCAAGAATGATTCTTGCAGCTTTCAGGTCTGGTTCTAAATGGAAGGGAAATTAGAATCTGGGAACACACAGAAGCAGTGTCTTGTAAGGAACTGCTATAGAGAACAGAGCATGCATCATGAAGAGGAAGAGCCCACTGCTGCGATAGTGTGTAGCTGACTTTGTGGTCCCGGAACTGTGCACGGCCCTGAGGCAGATGTGAGCTGCACAGCCAGCTAACTACGCTCCTTGGGCAGGTGCAGGGTCCCACTGGCACACGGTGGTACTGGTTTGTGCTGAACCCTTTTATCTCTAGTCCCTTCCCTTGCGTCCACCGGGATGTGTAGAAAGCATATGGTGTGAATTGTATGTAACTTTGCAATGTATCATTTCACATCATGCATTTTCAGTCTGCATAAAAAAGGAGTGGCTCTTTCACTCCTTAGCTGGTCTCCCGAGCTCCTGTTCTCCCCGCTCCCACTTTGCTGGAGGTAGCCCTGTCTGTGTACAGTATATGTGGGATTTTGAAAATGACTGAAGCAACTATTGATGCAATGATTAATTATTCTCCTAATATTTTAAACTAATACTTATCACAAAATGAATTTAAGAAATTCCAGAAATCTAACCTAAAGCAAATTATCTTTTTTTCATAATTAATATGTGGATACAAATGACAAAAAGTGCATAAATTTTTAAAATTATTTTTGTTACTCTATCAGGTTTCCTTTATTTTACTAAATTACCATCCTAGATTTTAAAGCTGTGTAGTCCTTCATCTATATATATGCAGCATAAGGTCACAATCTTGCCTATCACTGGACTTTGAAGTGGCTGATTTTTAACATCATCATGATAATGTCTTCATAAATGTAGTTAATCTTGTTGTTGTTCATTTTCTTTTGTTATTTAGCTAGCAAAATGCCCAATAATGGATTATAGAGGAAAGGGGAGGAATTCTATGGCCTCGGATGCAAGCTGCCACATTCTGTCTCTTTGTATTCCCAGAAGGGAACACAAGTGTCTGTCCTCCACCATTGCTGATTTATTTTTAGTGGGTTCTATACAGAGCTGTTACCATAGGAATTGGTGTTATGAAGAGCCATCATGGTCAGCAGAGGAACAGGCATTCCTGTTTATGGAGCGAGGTGCGGAGACTACCATCTGCACTCTTGCTACTTGGCTGCCCACTTCACCCCAGCATAGTGCTGGCTTCGCCACCATCCACCCTTTCCCTCGCTGTGGTTGGTATTGGCAGGAACCTTGTGTGCAGCTCTGCCTCATTCTGGCCTTTAGAAACTGTGAGCTATAATAAACACAGGAAAAGAAATGGTGCTTCACAATCCCTTAATTTGCTCCTTGTGTGTTTCTTTTGAAGGGAAATTAAAAATGGCTAAGAAAGATTGGGTGCTGGTAGAGAGGAGGAGGTAGGAGAGCAAAGTGGGAGGCATTTGCAAGAACATATGTTGTATTCTTCTCATTCTCCTCTTGACAATGACTGATGGCATCTAGTGAGTCCCCATTTGTCACTTCCTGAGTACAGCTGGTGGTGGGGGTGGGGTAAATCAACAAGGGCTGGGCAAAGGATGTAGAATTTAACCAGAGGAGGAAAGAGCTGAGGATGACACTGAAGTGACATTTCTCATAATTATACTTTTCAGTAGTCTTATCTTGCGCTGTTCCTTCAGGGTACCTGCTGAGAGCTCTACACACTGAACTTTTAGACTCTAGAGGAAGCGATCTTCGTACCTCAGTCTACTCCACCTCCAGGGGACTTACCTTGATTGAGCATAAAACACCAGACATGGAGGAAAAAGAACCCCTACATGGTCTCTCACACTTTGGCCTGGCTTTTGCTTTAGCTTTGCATTCTCTTAGTGTTCTAGAATTTCCACTCCTGAATTCCCATACTGAATGTTTGGACTGTCAGAAGGGGAGTGAGGGACAGGAAAGAGCTGTGGCTGATTAAGTTTACAATGATCTTAGGAAGCTTACTGCTTTCATTTTCCTGCCTATACTGAGACAGAGAAACACTTAAAGTGCAACAGCAGTGGTTATTCTGTGGTTAGTCATGTGCACGGTACAAGACAAACCCCAGGAGATTCTGCTTCATCGAGTCTCAGATGAGTGTTTAGGCCAAATTCATGCAGAAGCCTGAGATGAGAATCCTGTGTCAGGAAACTTCTGCTCAGTACTTTCGGTTCTTTATTCTTGACGCTGCATTCCAGCTAGTAGTTATCTTGCAAAGTGCAAAGTGCATTTGTTGCATTGCACAAGGGTAAGACGACCTAGTTACCTGTAGCAAGTTCCTGGGAACCTACATAACACAATCCCACTTTGTCACTCATCTGAGGGCCTCTGGACAAAATGTTTTCCAGAAGGGTATTGTGTGGCCCAATGGTCTCTGCTAGAAGACTACAGATCTTACATGTTCAGGAATGACTGGCCAGTCAGCTCCACGGAAGACGGTGTAGTTGGCCTCAAGTCAACTTGACTTCCTATCTCCCTTTATTTCTTTGTATGAACAATTGTTTCTGAAGCATCTGTTGTCTGCTGGTACTTTTTAGCTAGGTGATCCCGTGTTTGTGATCTGTTTTCATGGTCACACCAGCTAAAGCTCGTGTTGTTCCCAATTTTCTGAAAGAGGAAATTGTGGTGCAGAGATTGTTGCATCTCGAGGTAATTATGATTCAAGTTGCAGGAGTGAGTTGAAGCTGGGGTTAGTGGAGCCTAAGGTCCTGTGCACAGCTGTACTGCACAGATGCTTCTAAAAATATCAGCCAGTCCCAAGGAATCTGGACATGATTGGCTAGTACAGAAGCATAGACACACTTTGCATTAGGGAAGCATGATTTTGATTAGAACTGGCTTCTTTTAATTTTATTTATTTACTTATTTATTTATTTTATTTAGGGATGCTTAATGAGGGCGTGAGTGGAGGGGATGCTCATGAAATTATGGGTGCACACAGTGGGTTACTATATATTGGCAGGTGGAATAGATACCTATTCCAGGTCTCATTAAAGGCAGTGAAGGCAAAATACAACTAGCTGAAAATTAGCTAATGTATTAGTTTACTTGGGCCACCCTAAATAAAATGCTAGAGATGGAGTGGTTTAGACCATAGAAATTTAGTTTCTCATGGTTTCAGAGGCCAGAAATCCACAATCAAGGGGTCTTCAGTTTTGGGTGCTTTAATCTTGGGATTAATCCTTGGCTTTAATCTCCCCTCCCAAGGATACCAGTCAGACTTGACTAAAACCTACCTTCATGATCTCACTTTATTTAACCATCTCATCAAAGGCCTTGTCTCCAAATTCAGTCATACTTTGAGAGACTGCCAGTTAGGACTTCAGACAGAATTCTGAAGTCCGTGGCCTTTTTACACGCAGCGACCAACATCCAGCAGCCAGTGTGTAAACCCATTACAGCTTCCATTCTAAATCTGAAATCTCCTCTAAATAGCTTCTGGGTCAGAGCAGGTAAGACCTGAGATATAAGTTGCCTTAATACAAAAATTCATCTCCACTTATAAACCTCTGAAATGAGGTAAGTTATTTGTTTTTCACAATACTATCATTGGTATAGGATATGTATTCCCATTCCAGAAAGGAGAAATTAAAAGAAAGGGTATGTGGATCTAAAATTTAAGTCCCAACACCTAGCAGGGCATGGTACATTAAATTTTAAGACTTGAAAATAATTCTTGGGGGCTGAGGAGATAACTCTGTGGCATGAGTGCCTGCCTGGCAAATGAAAGGTCGTGAGTTCAAACTCCAATCCCACACAAAAAAAAAAAAAGAAAGAAAGAAAGAAAGAAAAGAAAAGAATTCTCACTGCTTACTAAGTCTCTCCATTCTCCTAGCCTACTATGGTGGCAGGATCTACTCACATCCTTGCTGATGTTCTGGGTCATGGTAACTTGGTCCACTGAAACCAAGCAGAGATATTCTCATCCTTTGAAAGTAAGAAGTACACAACTTTATGCGTGGTCCTACCTTTGGGACTGTGAATGGAAAGGGTCATTCCCTTCTTGAAGGATAACACATACTCCCAACCAGACAGCACTTAGTCCATCTTGTAGAACTCCAGAAATCTGGCAGTTTTGCTTTGTTTTTGTCTTGTCTCCTGAAGTCCAAGCTAGTCTTAATTCTCCTAATGTGACCCATCTTTTTTCCTGGCTTCTGTTGCAATGCCTTAATTAGATCTATCATTTATACTATGGTCTCTTTATGGGGTGATTGTCTGTGTCCAGCTACATCATTATTGTTCTTCCCAAGAACATGTTTTCTAATATTTGCAGTATGGATTGGTAGAGAAATTTCCAAGTTTTAAGCTTTTATTTGTTTTGCTTGACAATTCCGCTGTCTTGAATGTCACTGTCTCTTATTGTGTTTTACTATAAGCTACAGGCAGCCTCAGGCTGTGCTTCCATTACTGCTTAGAGGTATGCTGGCACAGACATAAAATCTCAGCACTCAGGAGGCTGCAACAGCAGGATTTCTGTGACTTTGAGGCCAGCATGGGCTACAAAGTGAGGTCAAGGCTAGCCTGAACTACTAGCAAAACCCTGTCTCAAAAAGGTACCAAAAAATTTAAAACTCTCATCAGCTGAATATCCAAGGTACAACTCACATGAGCTAGCTTCCAAAAACACTAGAACATTGTATTTCTACCAGGAATTTCTGTTACCATTGTCTGACAGTATTCCAAGGGACACAGTTGGGAAGTATTTATTTATCAAACCCAGAAATTGGGTTTCTATCGTAACAAAAGCAGTGGTAAATAAGTCTTGAGGTCTGTGCTATTCCTGCTCCATCTCAGAGTTGTATATTCCTTAATATTTAAAAGAAAATAGTATTTTATATCGCTTTCTTGTAGTGAATCAAGTAAGTTTTGTATGAGAAGAAAATGGCAATCCATGGCTGCCTACCTCAGCTTGTGCTAAGAAGGCTGATAGAGTTGCAGTGACAGTTTGGTGTCATCTATAACTAATGAATACATTTCCCATGTAACTTTAGTTTGGGCTTTCTCATTTTGTTATATATATATATATATATATATATATATATATATATATATATATATATAAAATTTTATTTTAAAGAGTAAAAATATCAGAAACAAAGATGGAAAAAGAGTAAGAGTATATATAGTACAAAATTTCAAAACAAGAAGAAAAATTTAACAATGGTTGTATTACATATTTTCATCACCAAATCTGTTTAGATTAATAGACACAGGATGTAAGATTGGTCAAACAATTAAACATCAACACTTGCAATAGACCTTAACTTTTTTTAACTCTTCCACATGCATTTTGGATTTAAGTCACTCTTCCAAAAGAAAATTATAGGGGTTGAGGATGCAGAAAATGCAAGGTCTTGGCTTTGATTCCTTGTATCCCCTAAATTTACCTATTTATATATTTTTCTTCTTTTGAGTACTTACGCTAGGGAGACTATACGATATTTACACATGTAAGTCTGGTTTATTTCACTTATGAGTATATGTTCAAGATACATCCACTTACACATGAAGTCTTCTAGTTTATCATTCTTTACAGTATTATGAAAATACCACATCTTTTTCAACCATTCTTCAGATGATGGGCATTTTGGTTGTTTCCAAGATTTGGCTATCACAAATTGTGCTGCTATGAATATAGGTATATAGATATCACTATGATATGGTGTTTTTAGTTCTTCTTGGAAAATTTCCAGTAGGAGGATAGCTGGATTGAATGGGATTTCCAGTTCTAGTTTTCTAAGGAGTCCTCATACTGCTTTCTATAATGGTTGCACCAGTCTGCATTCCTACCAGCAGTGGAGAAGTGTCCCTTTTTCCCCACAGCCTCTCCATCATTTGTTGTTGGTTGATTTCTTTATGGTAGCCATTCTTTCTGGGGTGAGATGGTATCTAAGTGTTGTTTTGATTTGCATTTCACAAATGGCTAGCAATGTGGAGCATTTCTTCATGTATTTATAAGCTTGTTGAATTTCTTTCTCTGAGAAGTATGTGTTCATCTCAGATGCCCATTTCTGGATTGAGTCTTTGAATTTTGGGACCCTAATGATTTTTAGTTCTTCATAAATACTAGATAGAAGACTTTTGTCTGAATACTTACTAGTTAAAATCTTTTTGAAATTTGTAGGTTGTCTTTTCAATTTCTTTTGACATGAAAAACCTTCTCATCTGGAGGAGATCCCAGTTGTTGATTCTTGCAAGTGTTACACGTGCATGTTGATTTTTGTCCATGAACTCTTTGCCTACCCCAATATCTTCAAAGTTTACTCCCGCTTTTTCCTCTAGGAGATTTAGGGTTTCTCTTTTAATATTTAGATCTTTAATCCATTTTGACTTTAGTTTAGTGCATGATGATAGACCTCGGTCAAGTTTTAGTTTTCACCATGTTGAGAGCCAGTTTTTCCAGCACCATTTGTTAAAGAGGCTTTCTTTCTGTAAACATGTATGGCCCCTTTGTCAAAAATAAGGTGGCTGAGTATGTTTGTATTTGCTTCTGGATCTTCTAATCTATTGCACTGATCCTCAGGTCTATTTTTTTTTCCAATACCATGCTGATTTTATCATGGTAGCTCTGTAATATAACTTTAGGTCAGGAATTGTAATGCATCCGGCCTTATCTTTGTTGCCCAGAATTATCTTTGCAATTATAGGTCTTTTCTGATTCTGAATAAATTTTAGGAATGATTTTTCTAGGTCTGTGAGGTATATTGATGGTATTTTGATATGGATTGCATTAAATCTGTATAACAATTTAGGGAGTATGACCATCTTCACAATGTTGGTTCTTCCTATTGAGGAGCAGGGAATATCTTTCCATTTTCTGAGATCCTATAGAATCTTTTTTTCAGAGTAGTGTAGTTTTCATTGAATAGATCTTTTACTGTTTTAGTTAGGTTAATTCCTAAGTATTTCACTTTCTTCAGTGCTATTGTAAAAGGTATTGTTTCTCTAATTTCTCTCTTAGTGTGTGTTATCTGTATAGAGGAATGCTATTGACTTTTGTGTGGTGACTTTGTATCCTGCTATGCTACTGAATTTGCATATTAATTCTAGTAGCTTCTTGGTGGAGTTTTTTGGTTCTTTCAAGTAAATTATCATGTCATCTGCAAATGATGATATTTAACTTCTTCTTTGCCTATTCTTATTCCTTTTATTTCTCTCTCTTGTCTAATGGCTGTAGCTAATGATTCCAGAACTATATTGAATAGGAGTGGAGGAGTGGCAATAGAACCAGCTTTTTGGTTCATTAATGTTTTGTATCATTTTCTTTGTCTCGATTATATTAATTTCTCCTCTAATCTTTATAATTTCATCCTGTCTTTGGGCTTTAGGTTTTATTTGCTCTTCCTTTTCTAGCCAGTTTAGGTGCTGCATGAGAGAATTTATTTGTTCCCATTCTGTTTTCTTTGTGTGTGAGTTCAGAGCTATACGTCTCCTTCTAAGAACTGCTCTCATTGCATCCCATAAATTCTTGTAGGTTGTTTGAATTTTCATTAAAATGTAAATATTGTTTAATTTCATCTGTAACCCACTGATTGCTGAGAAGGGTGTTGTTTAATTTCCATGTATTTCTGGGATTCTTATGATTTCTTTTGTCCTTTATTTCCAGTTTCATTGCACTGTGGTCAGATAATATACATGGTAGAGTTTCTGTTTTCTTGCATATACTTAAGCATGACCTATGCACCAGTATGTGTTCGGTTTTAGAGAATGTCCTGTGTGCAGCTGAAATAAATGTGTATTCAGAAGTAGTTGGTCAGAACAGTCTGTGTATGTGCACTAAGTGCAATTCTTACAAGATCTGGTTCAGTTATGCTACTTCTTTGCTAATATTTTGTCTGTTTGACCTATCTTTTTGGGATAAAGGAGTATGAAGGGCTCCCTTGAAGATTGTGTTATTGGATATTAGATTTTTCATATCCATCAAAATTTGTTTTATTTAACTTGGTGCTCTTGTGTTGGGTGCGTACATATTTATGAGTGTTACCTCTTCATCTTGAATTTTTCCCCCAGTGAGTATGTAGTGGCCTTCATTATTTCATTTGATCAGTCTAGTTTGAAGTTTAGACTGTCTGCAAAGAGAATTGCTACCCCTGCTTTTTTTTTTTTTTTTTTTTTTTTTGGTGCTAAACTAAACAGGGTATGCAAATAATAAAGAGACAACATACACAAATCTCTACTACATTTCCACTAAATCATAAGATAACATGAAAAGGATCAAAGTTTTCAATGCCATTAGAGATACTTTGTAGCAGATCAGATTTTGTTCCATTAGATGAGAGCTATGCAAAATGAAGAAGTATTCTAATCACATTTTAAACAACTCTGAGTCAGCGTGTCTTTGTGAAGTCCATAATTGTTTTAAATCCTTGTGCCATTACTGCACAAAATGAACAATCTGTACAACTTGGCCCAATGCTACTTTGGCTATAGTAGCTATGGATGTGAAGGCTATCATGAGTTCAAGCTTTCTTTTGTTCTCTTCTTTACTCTCTCCAGTAAATGTTGGAACAGCATCACGGAAGGAGAGTCTTGCCATGGGTCCCAAGTTGCTAAATATCTTGCCTTCTGAGTTCTCGCCTTTGAGGGCCTAACCCTATATGACTGCCTATAATTTGTTTTATCTAACTTGGCTATCTGCAACATTCCACCCTCTGAAGAAGTAACCTCAACTGCCGTATAAAATATGGGCGATGACCGCTCTGGCTTCTTCAGGCTGAAAGGGGTCATAGCTGGGAACTGGCAGTCAGAGATACTTCTCCAGAGGTTCTACCTAAAGGCCCTCAAGAGATATCAGGCATTTTTGTCTTCGGTAGGTGGAATCACTTTAAATCCCTGGTTGTCTTGCGTGCCCTGCATTGTGCGCCACTTGTATGTTGTGATCCAGAGCTGAAAGAAATGACAAGAAGACCTGATGAATGTAGCTTCAGAGGTCTCACTGAGATCTGTCTCTCTTTAAGTGAGCCGAGATCCTTTCTTACCTTTTTCACTTGCTGTGAATTTGTCTTCAAGTTCTGAAACTCTGTCTTCACTTTCATTCCATATGGTTTGACAGTTTGTGATTGAGATTTTACTTTCCTGCATATTTCTCTGGAACTGTTTCATGTGATCTGTTTCTTTCCTATATTACTAATTTTTGAATTCCTCTGTACATTTCTGCATTTGTTTGTTTACTTCAGATGCTACTAATTCAAAGATTTCAGCTACATGATTCCCATTTTCTTCTATGGTGATGTCACCTGTATTTGTTTCAGGTGGGCTCAGGGCCTGAGTTTGCATTTTGCTCCTTGTATGTATCATTCTGTATAGCAGTAACCTTTGGTGCAGAACTTTAGTAAAGTTATGCCATTAGCTCCTACTGAAATGTGGGTTCGGATCTACCATGTTTGCTCTTTTCCAGATGTGCCTGGCTCGGCCTGGCTGTTGTGCTCAGCTTCTTCAGCTGTAGCTTTTAGATGAGAGTTTGCTGTGCTCCTCTGGCAACATGCTCAGCTCCTAGGTTAGCTGGTAGGATCTGACCCCCAGCCTCTCTGCAGGGAATTTTGCTGCAGGGCTCCATAGTAGATGTTGGAGCTGGGTTCTGGGCAAGGTAACAGTTCCGGTGGCACAAGGGTACAAGTCTAGTGTGCCTGCCCACATGCCCACCAGTCATGAGCTTTGAGCAGGAGCAGAGTTCTTGTGAAAGGTCAGAGACCACAGGCTGAGAGGTCATACCTGCGTGCCCCCACGTTGATCAGTAGGTCAGGGCTGTTGTGCACAGGTAGATTGGTTGGCCAGGGCTGCTCCAGTCATGCCTGGCCTGGCTGCTGGGTCAGCTGGGCTGCCTGCGGGCCAGCGGAGGTCTCACCCACGTGGTGGGCCTGGCTGTTGGGTCTAATAAGCTTCTGGTGGGCTGGGGGAGGTCTTACTTGTTTGGAGGGTCTGGCTGCTGGGTTAGCTGGTGTGTGAGTCCTGGTTGCTGGGTCAGATGGGCTGCCAGCCAGCTGGGGGAGGTCTCACTTATGCAGCCAGACTAGCTGCTGGGTCTGCTGAGCTTTCGGCAGGCTGGGGGAGAGGGTCTCACTCAAGCAGCGAGCCTGGCTGCTGGGTTGACTGATCTTTAGGCAGGCCTGGGGAGGTCTCACTCACACAGTGGGCCTGGCTACTGGATCTGGGCTTTCTGGTTTGGTTTGGTTTTATTTTATCTTATTTGATTATGGCATAGATGGTGAAGAGTTCCCAATTATTTTATACATAAGAAGGGCTAGACTTTTTATATTTTTTAATAAAACAAAATAATATTTGTTTTTTTTAAACACTGGGGAGAAAACTTGACTTATGATATATGAAAATTTACCTAACAGAGCACTGCATAAAGGAAGCTTACGCAGAAAAATACATTTTCTGTGCTTAGTCAGCACTTCTACCTCTCAGACATTTATTTCATACAGCACTGTATGATATAGAGCAAGATTTATAGTTGGCAATTTCTTAAGCAGCAACTCAAAATATCATAAGACATCTTTCATATGATCTGCAAAATGCAACAGAATACCAAAGAAATGGGTCACATGCCCTGGAATTTTTGTGACCTTTATTTTTCCCCTTGAAAAACAGAATAATTATTAGAAATGTCTTTATTTTCTTTCTCGTTTGCTCCCTCCTCTTCTTTCATAGGGATTGGTTCTCATACATTTACACATAGATATGCAGATATACACCTCAATTGATAAGTAAAATGCAATATATCCATGCAATGGATTGTTAACCGGGCAATAAAGAGGTATGAGGTTTGGATGCATCCTTACACTACAAGTGAACCTTGGAAATGGTATGCTGTGTGAAAGAAGACTGTCACGAAAAGCCACATGGCTGAGCCAGCCATTAAAAAGAGAGAGAGAGAGAGAGAGAGAGAGAGAGAGAGAGAGAGAGAGAGAGAGACAAAAAGCCACATAGTACACCATTCCATTCATATGAAATGTTCAGAGTAGACAAATCTGTAGAGAGAAAGTAAATGAGTGGCATGGAAGAATTGGGAGTAAATAAAGAATGACAGTCAGTGAGCATAGGATTTCCTTTGGAGGCCAATAAAACATTCTGAAATTGATAAAGAGGAATGGTTTATCAATGCTGTGAGTATACTATGCATACATTGCATAGTATCTCAGCAAAAATGTTAATGAAGGACATAATTGTATCATCTTAACTTTCATTATAACTCACTAAAACACAGTACTCAGAGGTTTTTTTGTTTTGCTTTGTTTTGTTTTTAGTACTCAGAGTTTTAAGAGACTATTCAGTACCTACAGGCAATGATCTCATGGCCATGCCACCTGAACATTCAGCCAGTTAGCCCTGGCGAGAATTGCAGAAGTGTGATCCCTGATAGAATGTCATGCTTAGAATTTGGCCAAGTACTACATAGGACTCCATGGTTGGTTTGGCAATGGAAGTTCCATTCCTGCTCATGTGAGCTTCAGTAATGTTGGGAAGGATAAAGCATTTTTATAAAAGTTACTCATGGTCCCAGGCTCATGAGAGTCTTTCACTTTCTCTTTCAAGGTTGCCATGGGCTCTGGTATCCACTTGGTTGGCAGAGTAGTATAGGGCAGAGGCATATTCATAGGAAGTTTTGTGAAGTCAGTGTAGAGACAGTGAACCGCAGTTCCCCCTACTTTCTATGGTCAATCCCAGCCCTCACCCTTATATAGATGTAGAACTGAAGATACAGACCTGGCATAGCAGCCACTCTTCGCTGTGTCCTATCCTTTGAGTCAACTAATACATACTCTGTGCTTGAAGGTTTCTTCCTTACGCTTAAAAAAAAAAAAACTAGGTTACTGTAAAAGGATATTTATATGATCATGCTTATACCATTTTAGAGATCTGTACATCTTGGTTCATGCTGCACTGGGCGATATCTTCTTAGATTTAGAGCAGTGTTAAGCACCCCTTGGCTGACTGCCAGCAGTGTCAGTGGTCTCAGAGTAGCTTTGTATTTATTGACCACACACTGATCAGTGGTTGATAGGACTTGGACTTTCCAAGGTGAATACTTCCCAGAAAGTCCTTGGGATCATGGATAGGCTTGCAGGAGATCCCCAGTGGGTGGCTCTGTTTGCATAGTCTCTCAGCCTGTAGCCATTGTCTGTCTTGCTACAAACCCCACAAGAGGAAGCCTGGACCACTTACTATGCCTATGGCCAGGTAGGTAGCAAAGAGGGCAAGCCTGTTGTCCTCTGATTTTCTACAGCAAACCATAGCAGCACTTGAGTCTCCAAGCATGAAACTCCTGCTTCTGTTTGGAGTGGCTGGGGGTGCCTTGTTATCACTTTTGCTTTGTATAACACTGGAGGCCTGTGCTTTCATTCTTCTTCTGGGTGACTAGTAAGAAGTTACAAGTTGATATTAGAGGATCAGAAGCCCTTAGGAGCTTTATTGGGTTATTTCACTTCTCAAGTGTGACTTGGGTTTTTGGGAGCCTCAAAAAGAGCTGAGAAATCATCTCAGAAAGTCATCAAGATCTGAGAAAAGTAGCAAAAATTCATGTGCAAATGGTGACCCTAATAGCACCTTTTCTTACAGGATGCTTGAGAAGATTAAGTGATAATCCCCACAGAATACTAAATCCAGTATTAAATAGTGTTTTGCTTCATAAATACTATCATTGATAACAGCATCATCTTTTGGATGTAACAGTGAAAAGTAGACATTGCCATTGATTCTATCTTTTTAATTTTAATTTTTATTACTTTTAATAAAAGATAACAATATGAGAGTTTCAAAACATGTTAGTAGTACATTTGCAATAGTTGAGACACTGCATGTTGTTGTCCTCACAAATGGTATGACAAATTTTCTTTTCTTTTTTTCAAATTTTCTAGTGAATATTGGTTCCAAAAGGGGGGAGGAAGAAAAAAGAAGAGAAGAACAAGATTTCTTCCCTTTGAACTAGGAGGGACTAGTTATATATTAATTCCAGTAGCTTTTTGGTGGAGTTCTTTGGGTCTTCTAAGTAGATTATTATGTCATCTGCAAATAGTGAAAGTTTTACTTCTTCTTTACCTATTCTTATTCCTTTTATTTCCTTTTATTTCTCTTTCTTGTCTAATGGCTGTAGCTAGTGATTCCAGAACTATATTGAATAGAAGTGGCGATAGGGGGCATCCTTGTCTTGTACCAGATTGGAGAGTAAAAGACTTCAGTTTTTCCCCATTTAGAATTATGCTAGCTGTTGGATTGTTGTAGATGGCTTTTATCAGGTTGAGGTAGAGGCCCTCTAT
>PVJA010006064.1:0-75466 GCA_004027025.1 Myocastor coypus
AGGGGAGGGGAAGGGAGGGGAGAAAACAGTACTTGTTCAAAACTGCTGCTTCCCTGTCTAATGGAGGGGAGAGACACTCCAGCCATCTGTTCTCTTTTGTTCATATTGCTGGGCATAATTTAGGTTTTTGAGGAGTATCACAGTCTCTTGGGAGCATGGTTCTCACAATTATATATTTCCACACAGGAAAGCCAAATCTTGAGGTTTGGAAGACTTAAACGAAATTGTGATGGCAATGATTTCCACGGCAAGTTGATCCAATTTGAAAACGAGCATTCTATTTGTGTACATGCTGCCCTTTGACCCTCCCCTTCCCTTTCTAAATCCAGATGGCATAATTTATTTTTGGTAATTCTTCTCTGAAGAGGCACTTCTACTAATGAAAAAGAAATACTTACATGAAAATATACCAGTCCCTGTACCTTTCTAAATAATATCCTTTTTTCCTAAAAGTCAAGATCCTCTGCTCAGTGGTGTCTACTTAAAGAGGCCCTGCACATCAAAAGTGAACTTAACTCCATCCTAAACTACTATAGTAGTATCAGCTAAGGTTTCTCAATGAAATAGTAGGTTTTAGTTTTCAAAGTGTTTATTTCCACGCTAACAAATCATTTCTTTCTTGCTACAAAGATAAATAACTGGGGAAGACATGCACTGATTTTTCTGACACTACTGGACGTTGAACCCAGGATTTTGCACTTAGCCTCATTCACAACCTCTTTTACACACTTTGTTTTATGACAGGGTCTCACTAAGTTGCTAAGTTCTCTAGGCTTGACTCCAATGCGTAATCACCCTGCCTGAGCCTTCCAAAGTGAGAGAACACAGGTGTGTGCTACCATCCCCAGAGGAGGAGGTTATCTTGAGAGTACATTTCTATTTAACTTTTGACTATAAATTTCACCACATCAGCTCTACTTTATATTCACCTGCTTTATTTTTATTACTATATTATTAATTATTATTTTAATGTATTTGGTACAGGGTCTCACTGCACAGCTCAGACTCACAGTGATCCTCCTGTTTTCAGCCTCCCTAGTGCTGGGATTAGAAGCATGTGCCACCACACCCAGTCTAGGGGGATGGCTCAGTGCACCCAGGGGCAGGGCTGGCCTGGCATATGGAGCTGCGGATGGAACCCTGGTCCCTGCCTGGCCTTGCCGAAGCAACCATTTAGTCCACCGAGCTATCTCATTGGGCCAATACCTGTTTTTGTAAGCATTAATTCCTCATGTGTGTTCTCTATGCAGAACAGACTCAATACTTCTGTAGCTTTTCTCATTCAAACCTAGTTTCCTGTGCAGTAATCCATAATACCAAGAATGCTGGCTTCTCCGCAGAGGATTTTCCCCTGAGCTTAGTGTTCTGTTTTCACAAAGACAATCAAATCTATACTATCTTTATACTTCAGTTTGCCCAGAGCCCTCAATTTAAGTAAAGATACTTACTTTACACCTGAACTTGTATAAAATACAAATCCTTACTCTAATTAAGCATACTTTCACAGTCAATCAGTATTTTCAAATGTGAACATGATTTTTAGAACAAAGATAATTTCGCAAAGTGAAATGTCTCAAAATGTTCAATTTTATTTCAGTGCGATTTACAGGCATATTCTCACTCACGATGACAATAGAAGTGAAGATATAAACCCCTTGAAAGAACAGTGTCTTGTGCTAATTTTAAGCATACAGTATGAATGGATAAACTGTGTTTCAACTGTGAAGGAACAAAGAGCAGATAGAAAAAAAAAAAACTAAGAATTTAGTGATTCCTGTAAACACATCCTATGTGAATATATCATCATTCACCATCACTTTTTTTTTTTAACTTTCTTTTCTCTTTTGCTAACTACAGCAGAGCTTTTCAAAGAATGTTTGGCATCCCTAGATCACAAATCATGTGAATTACTGCTGGATCCAAATTCTTTTGAAATAACTGCAGGTGTTGGAGATCCCATCACGGTGGGAGCATCCTTCAGTGCCCAGAAGACACTGACACCCAGGCATTTCTCCAGGTCCTTGGAAGTAGAGCTCCCTCTGGGAGTGGCTTTGTTTAAAACTGGAGGCTTATGAATTAGAGTCTGATCCCTTGTTAGTTTAAGTCCATGGTACGGTCCTTGTCTCTTTATATAGTCCCTTTCTCTTTTTTTTCATTGTAAAATGCTACAAGAAGGTATCTCATTAAGTCAGCAACTGTTCTTCTTAGAAGCATACTTTAATCACAATGATATTGATATGAAGTGATATGTATTGGGCAAATCATTGGCATTCAAATTTTATTTTCTTAAAGGGATTACTGTAGAAAGCAGGTATAGGCAAGGTGTGGTGGTGTACACCTGTGATCCCAGCACTCTTGCTCAGGAAAGAGAGTCAGTGCAAGTTCCAAGCCAGCCTGGGACACAGTGATTCAAGGCAACATGAACTGATAGATTTTATCTAAAGGAGACACACACACACACACACACACACACACACACACACACACACATTGTTGAATGTCTACCATCTTGAGATTTTTTGCTTTTTGTTTTTGTTTTGAAATTGTGTATTGTTTCTAATGTACCTATTACTTTTCTGTTCTCTTTAAAATAAAGCCAAACTTAAAAAACAGGGGTTGGGGAGCTATCTAGGCAGTCTAAGTGCCCGCTTCGCAAGTGCAAAGACCCGGGTTCAATTCCCAGTATCACATGCTGTGCAGTCCTGGAACCCACTGTGCTGGTCACCAAAGCTGGGTGTGGTGGTGAGCACCTGTAATTCCAGCACTGGGAAGGCTGAGACAGGAGGATCACTATTAGTCTTAGCTCTGTAGCAAGATCCTGTACCAAATAAATATAACAATTTTTTTAAAAAGCAGATGTAAGATGTTTTTAATTACCATAAGGAATAAAACTTAGAAATTCTGATTATTGAGAGAATGGATGAATAAATAAATGCTATCTTGTGTTTGAGAAAAACAATATTCATAAACATTCCATGGGTACTTAGAGTCCTCTAAAACTCTATACATCAGAAAAAGAAAAGTTTTGTATAAATATTTTAATGCTAAACTTATTGAGATAGCATGAGATTAACGCAATTAAATTAAATTAACACAATTATAAGAGGTGCTCAGAATGAAGGCTATTAGCTTCCAGACATTTATTAATTTGATGAACTGATGAAGTGTGTAAAGACTCTTTGATTCTATCTATCTATCTATCTATCTATCTATCTATCTATCTATCTATCTATCTATCATCTATCTATCTATCTATCTATCTATCTATTTAACTATCTATCTTCTAACTGTTAAGCATAGGATCATACACTTACTCAAATTGTCTTCACCTATACTAATTTTGATCTGCTTGGCATTTGAAATACTAGGGTAAGTGTACCAAAATGGTCCATTATAGTTGCAGATTAGTAAATTTCTACCTTGCAATTAATTATGTTAATCTCTCTTTTGGTACTGGACATGATCTGTAATACATAGGGCTCCCCAGTGATAATTCACAAGGGAAGACACACACACAGAGAGGAATAGAGTTTAAGCAATTGATTCACCTGACATAGCACAGTATTTGGGGAGCTGCTTTGCCCAAATTTTCTTATCATTCTTTCCATTTCTTTTCTTTTCTTTTCTCTTCTTGCCTCGCCTTGCCTCGCCTCACCTCTCCTTTCCTTTTCTTTTTTTCTCTCTTTCTTTTTTTAATATTTTGCTCAATCTTAATTTTTTAAAAAACAGAGGGCTGGCCAGATAGCTCAGTGGACCAAAGTGCCTGCTTAGGCAGATGCAGGGACCTGGGTTTGAAACCCAGCATGCCCTGTAGGCCCCACCCCGGGGGTGAACTGAGATGACCATTGAGGCTGGGCATGGTAGCGCACCTGTAATCCCAGTGTTTGGGAGGCTGAAAAAGGCGGCTCACTAAGAGTCTGATCTGTGTAGTGAGACTCTGCAGACCTTGTACTAAATACATAAATGAACGAATAAATAAATAAATAAAATATAATTTTTAAATGCATAAGAAACCAAATTTTTGAGGGTAGGATGGCAGCCTTAAAGTCCAAGAAAAATTGGAATTGTAATCCTGAATCTAAATTTCACAAAGCACCAGGCTAAAAATTCAAGCAAAATTTCATGCAATCTTACTCTTTGAGAAACTCAATCTTAGCTTCTAAAACCTTCCACATACTGGATGAGATACAACCACATAAAGGAAATAATTTACTTTATTTAGAGTCTACTTATTTAAGTATTAATCACATCTAAAATTATCTGCACAATCTTCATCTAGACTCATGTTTTAACACATAGGAAGACTTTATAGCCTAACCAAGCTGACATATAAAATTAACCATATAATACTGTTAAATGACTGAAATTTTATAATTCATAGAGTCCACATTTTTTTAAATTTAATGAGAAAGAAATAACAATGAGATAGTTTCAAAACAGGGTAGTAGGACAGCTCCAATAATTAATACTTTGTATATTGCTGTCTTCATAGTACTTGTTCAGAGTACAAGATGAAGACATGATATCTTTTCTAAACACTATCAATACGAATCTTTCTTTTCATTGAACTAAGTGAAAATAGCTGCATATATAGTCCAATAGTCCATAACAGTAATGGGCTATCAGCAGAACTGGCAATGTCAGAATCCATATATTTTAACTTGATAGTATTGTACTACTATTTCCATTTCACATAATGTAGACTTTATAAATCTAAGAGCACACAAAATATTAGAATTTTAAAATTCCTCCATCCCAACCACTCCACTTCTATCTTGTCATTTTAATCCATCATATACTTTCATAATATTTTTAGAGTAGCTTCCAAATCAATATTATTATTATATGACAAAGACATTTTTAAATTTTTTAATTTATTGGTACATTGTTAATTTTTAAGTTTGGGTTTTGAATGTTTCAGTTTCATTTTTGAATAATTTTTCCTTCTTCTGAAGTTTATCCTTTAAGGAGTCTATTTAATAAGAGATCAGTAAATTCAGGACTAACTTCTGAAATAAAATTAACAAATTTGGCAACCAGTAAAAAAGAAGAGTTAAGTAAAAAATTTAGTTTTGTGGCATATGTAGTATATACTGTTAGTCCAGAAACCTAAAATAAGAAATGACTTCAGAAAAGATATACCACATAAACGAAATATTTTTTTTTTCATATGCAATCAACCTAGGAATAGTATAAAACATTCTTTAATCAGAGCCTCTCTTTTTCATAGTTGTGGTTTTCTAGCAATTCATTTTATAAGTTATTCTATGTGCATGATTTTTAATTGATTATAACTGTATCTTTTGTCAAAAATTTTAGAACCATGCAAAAAATTTACTTTTTTACTCACTTTCTTGGAAATAGTTATTAATATCCTTGTCTTGATGGCTGAGATTCATTTCAGTCCCTAGAAAAATAAACACTGTTGCATATGTTAACAATGGAAACATAAAATGCCTGACTGCATCCTAATGAAACATCAACTTAAGCTGCCTTTTCTAATAGTGAATAATAAAAGCACAATTCAGAATGCCATTAGGCTGGTTTGTCAACAGTCATAACACACACAGGATGTTTTAGAATTAGAGAGCTAAGAAACTACTCTCTATGTGTAAACAGCCATTTCTTCTCCCTAATGAATAAAAATGAAGATAAACACTAAGGAAAGCATAAAACATTTGGCATTCATTTGAATATTTTGTTTAGCCTGGGTAAGTGATTTTCACAATTCTCTGCAGAAATTCTGGACTATGAGCTGTTTAAATTTCTTGTTAAGTTATGTCTATAGTACAGAGATATCCTCAGGAGAGTTGACTGTCATAAGCCATATATATATAGAGAGAAAGAGACAGAGGGAGAGAGAGAGATGCTCCCTGGAGAAAACAAAAAATATTTCTCTCATCTATCCTTATCAGTCCTCTGTAGATAACAGAGAATATTTTATGTATACTTAAGAAAGCTGCAGTTTAAACAACTGGTCCCATCTATACATTATTCTATATTTTGAAACAGTTTTATTTACATGTATCTAAAAATATCTTTATGAATGTGAGAAATTGCATCTGTGATGTACATTGATGATTCGTGGGAATCACACTACATAAAAAAGACACTTTTTCCAATATCTAGAAATCAAATGTTATAGTTACGTTGGGTCGTTGACATTAAAAGAAATAATAATAAATTTGGTAGATTAAAAGGCAAACAATCCAAGAAAAATAACCCATTCAGAAATTTGTTGTCATGTGCATTTCAGCTCATCAACTTTCCCTGCTCCTTGAATGCTAGTTGAATTCAGACCCCTCAGGAAAGAGAAGTGAAGTACAGTGTGTGTAAGAAAATGTTATAGTTCTCAGGTGGGAACTATTTGAAAGTCTGTCTCTGAGAGCCACCTGAACTCTCCGGCATCCTGAACGCTTTGGAGAAATTGAATATGCAGAGTAAATAAGCACAGCTAAAGGGAATCTCTAAACTTTTATTAATGATAATCCCTGGAAAGGTTTTAATCTTCACAACATTCTTTTTTTCTCTCTATGGCCTATATCACTATCACTGTCCACTGGGTTATGGACGTCTAATCCCAGGCATGTTATCCTGCACAGACACTGGAACACCTATGCCCTACACAAATGCGAAATGACAATGGTACCATGACTTTGGTATTCACTGGATGTATCATTAAGAAAAGAAAGGTGGTATTAAATCTATTTCAAATTTTGGATTGACAAAAAGTGTTAAGAACATAATTCAGACTACAACATCCTATATGGCTGTCTAAGAATCAAGTTGTACAGATACTTTTGAAAACAACGTTTCCTTTCCTTTGAAAAATGATTAAGAATTATATTTATGACACCTTTATTTTTCTTAAAATCTATAAAAAATTGCCATGCCATTTTCCAAAAGGGTTGCACAACTATATAAAAATAAATTTAGATTGCTTTCCAAAGGAGTTGCATATTTTACATTTCCACTCTTTAAGAGTTCCATGTACTTTGTATACTATACTGCCAAGCATTTGATATTGTTGGGCTATTTCATTTCAACCACAGTAGTGAATGGCATAGTGGCATCTCATTAAGATTTACACATATAGGGTCCTAAAATTATATATATCAGGAAAAATACTTGTATCAATATTTCAATCCTAACTTTACTGAGACCTTATGACAGCAGTATAAGTTACCTCTGATTTCTACAATTGCAAGAACTGCTCAAAATGGTGACCATGAACTTCCACACATCAATTTGTATAGCTACCGCTAAAGTGTGTAAACATTTGTTAGTAGACTCTATTTTCCCAATTACCTATCAATGACACTGCATATTTTTACATGCTTATTAGGCTTACATGTGTCTTCTTTGTTCAACTCCCTGTAGGAATCATTTGCTCACAGTTAAATACATCCTTTTTCTTCATATGAAGATATAAAAGTTCATGCTCTGTGTATTCATTCTTGACCAGATGTACCCATTATAAAATTTGCCTTTTCAGCTTTTTGATATCTTTAAAGAGTAGTGGTTTAATTTTATTTTTTAACAAAAACCCTTAATTAGAAATTAAAAAGAAATGGTAAAGGAATTTAGCTTGAGCAAGGGCCTGGTCAACCCTTAGCAAAGAAGATCAAGAACAATAAGAAAAGATTCACAGAGTGCAGATGGAGAGGGTGTGTTCTGCAGAAGGGGATCAGACGGCTCCCAGTGCTACTATCTTATTAACAACTAATTTGGCAATATTTTTACACTTTGTACTTCTGCTATCCCTTTGAGAAATCTGTAGCAGTGCATATTCTGTGCGTTCTTCTTAACAGTTTTATACTTTCACATTGTTCCAGTTGTCTATTGCTGCATAACAAAACATACCAGTGTTTAGTGATTTAAAGCAACCATCTTATTTATTTGGCTCATTAATTTGAACTGAGCTTGTGAGACGGCTTTCTTGGCAGCACTGATATGGGTCTCAATGATCCAATAACAGCCAATGAAATTCAACATGTAATAAAATACCACTGACAAAGAAAAGTCCAAGTTCTGATTTCAGGTCTTATAGGATTCACCGCTGAATCATACAGGAAATTTACAGAAGATTTGTGCTGGGGAGATAGCTCTGTGGCATCAGTACCTATTTGGCAAGTGCAAGGTCGTGAGTTGAAACCCTGATCCTGCCACACACACACACACACACACACACACACACACACACACACACATACACAAACACAAAGAAATTTGCAGAAGGTATAATCCCAATGCTGCTCACACTCTTCAATGAAATTGAGAAGGAAACAGTTCTCCCAAAATCATTGCTGGAGGCAAGTATTACACTGACAACAAAATCAGAGAAAGACACAACTAAAAAAGGGAACTATAGACCACCTACCTCATGAATATAGATGCAAAAATCCTCAATAATATCCTAGCAAACAGAATACAGCAAATTATCAAGAAGGTTATATACCATGACCAGGTAGGATTCATCCTAGGGATGCAAAGGTGGTTCAACATACACAAATCTACAGATGTAATACACTATATCAATAGAGCCAAATCCAAAAACCACATGATCATCTCAATTGATCCAGAAAAGGTTTTTGACAAAGTTCAATACTCATTCATGTTCAAAGTTCTACAGAATCTTGGAATAGGCCTCCTCTATCTTACTGTGATAAAAGCTACCTATGACAATCCAATGGCTAACATAATTCTAAATGGAGAAAAGCAGAAACATTTAACTCTCAGATCAGGTACAAGACAAGGATGTTCTCTGTCAACACTCCTATTCCATATAGTTCTGGAATCATTATCTAGAGTCATCAGACAACAGAGAGAAATAAAGGAATAAGAGTAGGTAACAAGGAAGTAAAACTATTATTTACAGAAGACAAATGTTTGGAAGACCCCAAAGCTCCACCAAGAAACTACTAGAATTAACACAAAAATTCTGTAGCATAGCAGAATACAAAGTCAATACCTAAAAGTCAGTAGTATTCCTCTACAGAGATAACAAACACATAGAGGGAAATTAGAGAAACAATACCATTTTCAATAGTACTGCAGAAAATGAAATACTTATGAGTTAATCTAATTAAAGAAATAAAGATTTATTCAGTAAAAATTACAGTACTGTGAAAAAAAGAGATCATAGGGGGTTTCAGAAAATGGAAAGATATTCCCTAATTCTGGATGGGAAGAACCAATATTATAAAAATGGCCACACTCTCAAAAATGTGATACAGATTTAATGCAATCCCTATTAAAATACTGCCAACATACCTCATAGACCTAGAAAAATCATTCCTAACATTTATTTGGAACCAGAAAAACCCTAGATTAGCAAAGGCAATCCTGAGCAATAAAGACAAGGCAGAAGGCATTACAATTTCTGACTTGGAATTATACTACAAAGCTACTGTGATAAAATCATCATGGTATTAGCAAAAAAAAAAGTAGATCTGAGGATCAATGGAAGAGATTAGAAGATGCAACTACAAACACACTCTGCCATCTTATTTTCAACAAAAGAGCCAAACATACTTACTGGAAGAAAGCTAGTCTCTTTAACAAATTGTGCTGGAAAAACTGACTCTCTACATGCCAAAAACTAAATCTCGACCCAGGTCTATCAAGATGCACTAAACTAAAGTCAAAATGGATTAAAGATCTAAACATTAAGTCTCCTGGAAGAGAATGTGGGATGGAATCTTGAAGATATAGGGATAGACAAACAGTTCATGAACAAAAATTAAACTGCATAGGAAATGCTTGAAAGAACTAACACCTGGGACCTCCTCTTTTGAACAGTTTCTGTATATCAAAAGAAATTATCAACAGAGTGCAAAGGCAACCCACAAATTAGGAGAAAATATTAACTCACAAGCACTCAGACAAAGATCTTCTATCTAGAATTTATAAAGAACTAAAAAACATTAGGGTCCCAAAATTTAAAGACCCAATCGAGAAGTGGGCATCGGAGATGAACACACACTTCTGAGAGGAAGAAATACAAGAAGCAAATAATTACTTTTAAAAATGCTCCACATCAGTAACCATTCATGAAATGTAAATTAAAACAATGTTGAGATACCATTTCTATCCCAGAAGGAATGGCTACAATAAAGAACTCAACCAACAGCAAACGTTAGAGAGGCTACAAGGAAAAAGGAACCCTTCTCTACTGCTGATGAAAATGTAGACTTGTGCAATCATTATGGAAATCAGTGAGGAGACTCTAAAAGACTAGGACTTGCTGGGCATGGTGGCACACACCTGTAATCCCATCCACTTGGGAGGCTGAGGCAGGAGGATGAGTGCAAGTTTGAGACCAGTCTGGGCTACAAAAGTAAGCTCAATGCCAGCCTGAACTGCGTAATGAGACCGTCTCCAAAAGACCAAATTAAATAAATAAATAAATAAATAAATAAATAAATAAATAAATAAATAAATAAATAAATAAATAAAACTGGGACTGGAAATCCCATTCAGTCCCTTCTTTAATTTTTTTTTTTTTTTTTTTTTTTTTTTTTTTTTTTTTTTTTTTTTTTTTTTTTTTTTTTTTTTTTTTTTTTTTTTTTTTTTTTGTGGGACTGGGGTTCAAACTCATGACCTTGCACTTGCCCAGCAGGCATTTGTGCCTCGGAGCCATCTCCCCAGCTCCTTTTTTTTTTTTAAATTTTTTTTTTCCATTCAGTCCCTTCTGAAAATTCTCCCCCCCAAAAAAAACCCTGAAAACACCATATATGTGCAACTATGTCTAGCAGCACAGTTTGTGACAGCCGAATCTTGGAAACAATAAAAATGCCTGTTGCCTGAGGAATGGATGAAAAAGATGTGGTGTTTTCATACAATGGAGTATTACTCAGCTATAAAGAATATTAAACTTAAAGCCTTCGTATATAAGTGGTTGCATCTTGAAGATATACTCATTAGTGAAACAAACCAGACCTACATGTGTAAATATTGTATTGTCTCCCTAGTCTAAGAACTCAAAACAAGAACTAAAAATTGAAAGGCATAACACAGCTAAATAGAAAGTGAGAATTTAAGGATTAAACAACAAAAAGAAAGGAGAAAAGTTGGGCAATATGGCAGAGGCAAAAGCATACATTTATATTATAAACAAGATGGTTAAGGTAATTGTCCTAAGAATCTCCATCAGGTTTTTGAAATTAGCAGTTCATTGGTAGAATTTGCACCCTAACTCTATATGTTGCTATCTATGAACTAAGCAACTACACTAAGGATAAAAATGTGTAGTACTAAAATCATGCTTGAAATATCTGTCATTTTGATCTTCTAAAAGCATACTGCTTCCAGTGGCATATGAATTATTGCTATACTCGAAAGTAAATGTTTGCTTTTAAAAAAAGTTTGTAAAAGAGACAAGAAAAAAAAAAGTCATAAGATTGTCCTGCTACAATGTTGTATTCGGTTTGATTTTTAAATTTTTGTATAAAAATGTGTAGTTAATTTTTCAAGTTCTGTAGGAATTTAAATTTTAGAATATCTGTGTTTGTTGGAAAATAGCAGTTCCATGTTATGTCTAAGGTGTTTGATATTCAGACAGATAGTGATGTTAAGCTCTACTGTTACAGGGTACTAATATCATTAAACTTTTTTTCTGGGTGTTTAAAAATTAAAGTTTGAAGATCAAAAATTGGAGAACTAGAGGGGTTATAAAGAGAACCAATATTTTGGCCCTAGCCCTTCAAGGTCAGTAAGGACTTAAGACATAAGAGAACCGGTGCTGTGACATACTGTAACTCAGTGCTCTCCCAAATTTGCTAAACAAGGAGATTAGGGGACCACAGAGAAAAGTGACCAGTGATGTATAGTGTGCCTAAGGAGAGTCACCTAGAGAGAAAAAATTCTCTTAGGCTTTCACAGAGAGCAAATTGGTTGATAAATGATTATGACTCATCCAGACGGCTAACACTGATAAAAGATCTACAAGGTGCTATACATCGTTTCATGGTAAATCCTAAGGGGATTTGACTCACTTTATCAGATACAAAAGTTACATTTTTAATTATATAGGTCTTGTTTTAACTTTGTCTTAACCATCCAGCCAAAAAGTATAACCACAAGGTATAAAAAGTAAAGCCAGAGGGACCACCCACTTGGGACCCACCTCCTGTCCCTCTCTGGGACAGGAGCTTTCTTTCTCTCGATAAATATATTCTGCTAAAAAAAAAAAGTACGTTGAGCTCTAAAAGGCTCAAGTGAACAACCAACTTCTGACAATTACCACTTCTGCTGATAATCCACTACTATTATGGACTATTGGACTATATTGTGTTATCTTGTTATATTTAAGTACCTACAGAGCCAGGCATAGTGGTGCACACCTGTAATCCCAGCACTTGGGAGGCTGAGGCAGGAGGATTGGTGTGAGTTTTAGACCAGCCTGGGCTACCAAAGTGAGCTCAAGGCCAGCCTGAACTGCATAGTGAGACCCTGTCTCAAAAAGAAAAAAAAAAATAAAACACTTCTCCAAATACTGCTTCTCTAACTGCCATGGGACACTCATCTCTGACAAAGCAAAACAAAACAAAGAAAGAAGTCACAAATAAAAGGACCAATTTGTGGGATACATATAGTTAGCATAGAGATACAGCTACTTTCTCTTAATTCAGTGAGAAGAAAGGTTTGTGCTAATATTTTTTAGACATGATATCTTGACTAAATCTTTTCCTCTGAATAACTACTATAAAGACAACAGTTTGCAGTGTATTAACTATCATAACTGTCCTACTAACCTGTTTTCAAACTGTTTAATTGCTACTTTATCTTTTTTCTTATTAAATAAAAGACAAAAAATATGAGTGTTATTTGTATACAGTTTGGTTTATTTCTATTTATTGCATAGTGTACAGTGCAGTATGCTAATCAGTAGGAAAAGGCCACACATTTGTGTGCATTTCCTAGTTCAAAATTCATCACTGAATTTTCTGTCAGTCTCTATCAAAGTTGCTCCTTTTGAATTTCAAGCCCTTATTTTCTGCACATAGCTTTTACATTTTGAAATATTTTTTCACATACTGCAAGCATTTTCTTGTAAAACATAAACATTGTCATGTAGATGTCTTGCATTAGATATCATTTTGCATTTTGTTGCTATTTATTGCAGCTCAGGGATGTGTCCGCTGGCCTTTTATTTTCAGACAGGCTTTCACTAAGTTCTCTAGATGACATTGGAGTTTGCCATGCTCCTGCCTCACTTTGCCGCCCATGTAGCTGACTGTATAGCCTGTGCCTGCATGCTAGGTCACAGAGAAGGAAAGAGTGTGTCCTACTTTGTGGTTACTGGGTTGTTTAAGGTTTTATTCACATATGGTCAGGAATGCCAAGTTGCATTCAGATTGTTATTGGGCCTATCTGAATTTAGGAGCCTGCGCTCCTCAAGTTAGTCTTAGTAGAAACTGTGAGCCTGTTACTATTATCTCAACAATCCTGTGTCTCAGACTCCCCAGCGCTGGAATTACAGGCATGACCACCACTCCCAGTTTCTTTATTTAGAACAATTGACACACAATTCCATAGCTACTAAAATATTGTCTTATTGTGTTCTTAGTCATTTTGAATCAGATAAATTTACAGATTTGATGTTCCACGTTCCTGGAAGAAATGCATGTACCTCCACCTACTTGGATGTGTAATTTTGCATATGTTTTTGGAGATATAAAATATCAATTCATTTAAAAGAACATAAAACTTTTGCAAACTAGAGGCAATGTTAAAAAGAAAATAAAAGACATGGCATAGGTAGCATTATGCCATGTTTTAAAAGCCTGAATTAATGAGATTTAAATTCAAATCTTGACCCAGGGCTTAATAGCTGCATGGTTTTAGATGTTACTTAACAACTCTTAGCTCACATATACTCATTTCTAAAATGAGATTGGAGGGTGCCTTAAATCAAGTAACAAGTAAACTATATGACCAATGTATATTACGTAAATGATTACTGTTTGAGTACCATATATCTTAAATCGAATGGCTTTCAAAGGTCAAATTTTCATTTAGATAGTGCTTTTTATGTTTAAGTCTACAAAGTCTGGATGAAATAACTAACACGAAGTTCATCCCACAATCAAATGTCTAACTGATGTGTATGATAACTGGTGGTGCCATGTACTGATGTGTACAGAATATTCCTGTGTTGGGCAGGCACACGTCAGAGCCCACATTAGTGGAAATAACGTTCCTGGGATCAGACTGCTGCAATAGCTCAAGACACCATGTGCAAGCCGTCAGAATTCTCTTTAGTATTGGAAGATTGAATGACACGAGCTTTGAAAAGTCATTCCCAATATTAGCAAATCAAAGATAGCTAGGATAAAAAGATGTCTCAGGTTGCCAGAAAAACATGCATGTTGCAGAAATAAGCAAATAATTGTGATAATTTTATTAAATTATTTGATTCAACATACTTTGTCTCAATTATCAAACATAACATGCTTGACATAGGGCTGGGGAGATGGCCCAGTGGTCTAAGTGCCTGCCAGGCAAGCACAAGGACATGGGTTTGATCCCCAGTGCCGCATGCCATGTCTGCTCTGACACCCTGGGTGAACTGTATCAGCCACTGAAACTGGGCATGGTGGTGCATACCTGTAATCCCAAAGCTGCAGAGGCCGAGATAGGAGGATCACTATGAATCTGAACTGTGCAGCAAGACCCTGTACTAAGTAAATAAATAAGTAAGTAAATAAGTAAATAAATAAATAAGTAGGCTGTGAAGTGCGCGGCTCAAGGGGTGGGGCTGTAAAAATAAATAAATACTAAATAAATAAATATTTCTGGGTCTTAAAACATATTAGCAAGCTACAAATTCAATGTTTGTCTTGAAGATTGTCCATGAGCCTAATCCTAACATATCTGGCTTCTTAAAACTGAGCTTTCCCCAAAAGTCCTGTACTCACAGCCTGAGGCTCAATAAAGAAGATAAGGTTGCAGTCTGAATTTCCTTGTTGCCTTTATTTCAGCCAAAGAGCATTACCCTAAGGCTGTGTGCTGAACTTAGAATGTTAAAACTTTAGTATTTACATAAAATGTAATAAATTTAAAAGGTTCTATGACCAAAATCCAAAATACCATCTTTTGAGAGTGTTAGACAGTGTCACGTCAAAATCCTTCAATGTGTGGTTACACCCAAGCAGGTGCTTCTGTGGAAAAATATCCAAGACCAATTCGGTCTTAGTCTTTTTAGTAGAGCCAGCATTAATTTAAAAGGTACATGCATAGATTCCTCTAAGATGTTTTTCTTACATAGCAGTCCAAAGAACTCACTGAGGTTCCAAAAAGGTATTATTTTCTGAGGGTCCTTAACATGAAGAAGGAGTTTTGAAAGTGATTTGGGCAAACTATGCCCTTCCAAAATTGAATTTCATTCAGGTAATTGAGATTTTAAGCAATTTTTGCCTCTTTCAATTTTTATTGTGCCAGTAGCTTTTATTTAAATTGTAAGTTCTTTTTCTCTTTCTTTCCGTGGGATAGACTAGCACCAGATATTTTCCTCAGCAGAGCAGACATTCCAAGAGACCCATCTTGCCAAAAATAATATAAAGCTGGTTACAACTGAATGTATAAAATGGTACCTGAGATGCTTAGCAAAGTACAGAGCTTAATACTGCACATCTAGAGCAGATGTCAATGACTACAGCTGCTCATTCTACGTGAGGAGAGGGGGGAGGGGACAGTACTATTTCTTTTGCTTATGCCTCTCTGGATATCTCTTTTAAGATTTCATATTTATAAGGACCACAATTTTGGCCTAATGATACAGAGCCAAAAGAATGCTTATAACCCACAGACTCAAGGAAAATAGTGTGTCCCTAATAAAAACTAGCAGAACTTCTAAAATATTTTACATGATCTCCAGTAACATTTGCCTAACACCATCTTCAACGCTGACTGAACCTTAATTCCCTCTAGGAGTTCTACACACATGTAAAGTAAATCACACATAATTTATATCCTTTTAAGTCTAAACATGTTATACTGTCTTCTCCAAACTCTAAAACTATTATGTAAAATGTTGAGTACTTATTTCCTTAACTTAAACAAAGGCATCGAACATTTGTCAAAAGCTACCACTATGAATACTGTTGAGGAGAAGGGAAACACAATATTGAAGAAATAAATCAAATCTGAATTTCCCAGAAACTTCATTTCACCAGGGAGGGCATATGAACTTTCTGAAGAATGGACTGTTACATCTTCAAAAGGATTCTTTTATTCAATCTTGAGTTAATCTCAGAATTGCAGTGGAGAATAACTTCAGAAATTTCAAATATTTCTAAAATGTGAAAATATAAATGACTAAACAAAATATATGTCATGTAATTTCATAAGAAAGAAGGTTCATATGAATAACCCACAAAACAAAAATTATAAAGAAACAATGGCATGAATTGATTACACTTTAGGGATGCCATGCTTCTAAATGAGATTTTGAACTGCAAAACAAAGACCTTGATACCAGCAGAGCCACTGCAGGATAGCTGATTTAAAGCACAAGGGACTTAAACAGTCACAATATATCTTCAGTAAGTATGCTTCTAGAAAGTTTTCGTTCAGGTTATTCATCCTAGAAATGTGGATTTAATTAAAGGAGCCCTTCAGATCACTGTGGTGCTGATTATTCAAGGCATGCTAGATGACTCAGATCCCTAGCAACGCTCTAAGCTGCATCCTTTCAAGCCTGATCTGGAAGGCCAATCCTTTAAGAATTTACATTTTCCAAGAACTAGCAAAATTCCCTGGCAGGACATCTAGAAGTCAGAAATTGAGATCTGGAACATCTTCATCTTAAATATATCAACCCTGAATAACTTACGCTGGTCTCTTTGAAAGACTTAACAAGACCTAGAGAAAGTTTGTCTGGAAAAGGCAACATGTCGTTGGCCAAAATGTGGCCTGGAATCTGGGATCCCTATTTAAATCTTGATTAGCGATATACCTGTGCACAATTATCCAACACACTGAAACATCTCTATTCGAATATAGATAAAAACAATGACCTCCAAAATATAAGCTTATGTATGCCAGAAATTTTGAAAAGAAACCCCTGTTGTCTAGAAAAAAAAAATTCTTATTTATATTTCCTAGCTGATTTAAAAAATTATATACACATTTAGAGCATACTTAATATATTTTAAAAAGTAGCATATGTGATGTATCTACAATGTTTGCCTGATGAGTTGTTATAAACTCTGAGGCAGCTCTGTATTAGGAGATCCATTTGCCTTCTCTGAATGGGTTTTAAAGTGAAAGAATCTTCCCCTTGACTGCAATCTCCAAATGTCAGTGGTTCTGTATTATTTCAGATCTTTCCAGCTTTCTGTAGATTCATGATCTCATTCAGTAAGTGTTTACCAACTGCCTGTGAGCTTTGGGGCTGAACGAGTGTAGAAAAGAAACTTTCAAGGGCAGGCCAGGTAGCTCAGCGACTAAAAGCCCCTGCTCAGGCAGAGTGCAGCTGCTGAGATTCAATCCTTGGCCTGATGTGCCAACCCAGACTCTGGGATATGCTGAGACAGTGATTGAGACTGGGCGTGGTGGGGTGTACATGTAATCCAGCTCTTGGGAGGACGAACACAGGCAGATGACTATGAGTCCTGTCTATATAGTGAGACCCTATACTCCCTATACACCCTGCCCTAAATTCTTTAAAAAAAAAAAAAAAAAAAGAAGCAAAGAAACATACAACCTTCACAAAACTGATATTCCAAAGAAGCAAGTAAGTAAAGACAATGGAAAGCCAGGCAACATCGCACATCTCTGATATGTGAAGAATGCACTCCCTATGTGATAATCCTGCCAAAAAAATGTCTATATGGATTCTAATGATGAAGTAATAATGAAACATATTAAAATTAAAATATATTCTTCAACAATTGTTAATAACAAGAAAGTCAAAAAGTGCTAGGGATCTGATGTAAATTAAGAATGGTTAAAAATATTTAACAAATGCAATATGTAATCTTCGTAAAGGATGCTGGATTGGAAAACAAGCTATAAATAACACGTGTGGAACAGTAAATATAAATATGCAATGAAGACTGAATACTTAAATTGTATCCATGAAATTTTTCCTGATGTGATAATTGCAATGTGATTGTTTAAAATGTGATTGTTCTTTGAAAATATACAATGAAGTAGGTAGAGTCAAATGAGAAAAGAGCAATGAGAATGGAATAGCTATATTTTTTATATTGATCATGAAAGAACCTTTCATCCAAGAGTGACATTCCAGCAGAAATGGAACAGCTTAGTAAAGGGAGAGAGCCAATCACGGAGCTCTTTGGGATGGTAGGGTTCTAAGCAGCATATCTGCCATTTGCAATCTTTCCATTTCTTCCAAGGCTTCCATTTTGTTGGAGTAAAGGCTTTTAAAGAAATCACTTTGAAAACTTTTTAGTCATTAAACAGTCTACTGGGTTTTTGACCTTTTCATTTCCAATTCTATTGATGTGAATCTTCTCTTTAAACAAAATTGGTTGAGGGTTTGTGTAATTTGTTATTCTTTGGAAGAACCAGTTCTTCAATTCTTTAATTCTTTGTAATTTTCAGTATCTCTATCTTATTAATTTCTACCCTGATCTTTGTAATTCTTTATTTGTATAGCTTTATATGTCAATTGTTCTCATTGTTCTAGGAAATCATGGTACCCCATTTGGGCTCTCTCTTTTTTTTTTCTATATGCACATTCAAGTTATAAAATTCCCTCTTAGTACTGATCTTTTTGAGTCCCATAAGTTCTGGTATGTTGTACTGGCGTTATCATTTGATTCTAGGAAATGTCTAATATCTTCTGTGACCCATTTGTTATCCAAGAGCGTATTTTTTAATCTCCATGAATTTGCATAACTTCTGCTGTTTCCTTTGCCATTCATTTCAAGTTTCATTGCTTTCATTTTTCCCAAAGAACTTGTTCTTCCAAAGAACAACAAATTGGAGAAACCCTCAGGCAATTTTACAAGAAAAAAAAAAAAGAGAACACTCACATCAATCAAATTGGAAATAAATTGGGCATTTCATTTCTAGTTTCAGTGATCTAATAATGCATGTGAGACAATTTCAACTTATTTGTGTTTATTTAGGCAATATTTTATGGCCTATTAGGTGATCTCCTTAAGAGAGAGCTCCAAAAAAAAAAAAAAAAAGAGAGAGCTCCATGTGCTATTGGGAAGAATATTTTCTGTTGTTGGGCGGAACACTCTAGATATTTACTAAGTCCATTTGTTCAAATGTATAGGTCAACTCTGAAGCTGCTTTGCTAAATTTTGCCTAGTTGATCTATTTGAAATATGGGGTATTATTGCATCCCCAAAATTGTGCTGATGTTTATCTAATCTTAGCGTCCACTAGCATTTGTTTTATGAAGTTGTGTGTATACATATGTCATCTCTTCATATTTAACTGTTCTTTAACCTATACGTGGTGATTTTGTTCTCCTCTTCTGGTCAGTTTTGGTTTAAACTCCATTTTGTCTGAACATAGGACAGCTACTCCTGCATATTTTTCAGATTCCCATTTCATGGAATATTGTTTTCCATCCATTGTTTTTTAGGGTTTTTTATAAATATATTTCTTATAAAAAGAGAATCTATAAAGGGAGAAAGGGGAAGGGAATAGAAAAGGAAATTTTATGTATATACATATATATGACAGTTATGCAGATAGTGTCTCTTAACTCATTGGAAAGAAATGTTTGTGGTAATAATATTGTTTGGTCTATATTTCATACCTATATTCTTGCACTCTGAGTAACTCGTATGAAGATAGAGATGTATAATGTATTAGTCATTCTTTTCTATCAGCCTGCTTTGAAACAGTTTCATTGTTATTTTTCCACATATATATATATGTATCCTACATACAGCACATTATTAAGTTTTATTGCTTTGATTTTCCAGTAACAGGAATCAAACTCACTATATTACCAGACAGGCGCTTATGCCACTGAGCTATATCCCTGGCCCCTAAGTTTTGCTTCTGGATCCAATGGGCCAATCTATTTCTTTCAGTTGGGTAGTTGAGACCACTCATACTGAAAGTATTGACTTGTTCTTTTCATTCATTAGAAACATTGAACAAAAAATATAGAAAAGACTTATAATTCAGGGAAAAGATTCAAATACATACATAGGAAATTAACAATTTCATTGAAAGCAGGCAAAACCACTGGATCAAAACTGAAGATAGACTTTTACACCTTGAAGACAGCAGTGCAAGTAATGAATTCAAAAGGAAAGATCTCTTAAAACTAACAAGACACCAGGAAATAACAGTTCATCTGCTATAAGATAATGCAAGAAAGAATATATAAGACTGATAAGTGTCGATAAAAAGAGCAGGAGTCGGCACAAATAACATAAAAAGACTATTTGCAAAAGTAGTAGCACAAAATTTTCCAAGAATGAGAAAGAAATCGGACATGATACATCTCTATGCCTCTCTGATAAATGAGGATGGGGAAAAATCTGACATACTGACAAGTGAGGTATAGAGAACTCCCACTAGCCATAATAGAAATAAACCTTCATCCAGACACATAATAATTAAGATCCCAGAAACTGAGCAAAAGAGTAGAATGTTAAAAGCTGTCAGAGAGAAGAAACAGAAGACTCATAATGGAAAGCCCATCCGAATCATGGTAGATTTCTCGACACAGACCTTCAAATCAAGAAGAGTTAGAATGAGATATTTCAGGTCCTGAAACAAGGCAACTTTCAACCCAGATTGATGTACCTGAAAAACTATCTATTGAATTCATTGGGCAGATAAGATTCTTGCACTGCAAAGAGCAATTGAAGAAATTCATTACCTAAAAAACAACTCTATAACAGCACTAACAGATATTCTAGAAAGACAAAGAAACAACCACAATTTCAAGAACAAAAACAGAAACGAATCACCAAACAGAGCAAGTAATTAAATTTATTTATTTTTTTCTTGTTTCAGAACCTTTGTTTGTTTATTCACTCATTTTTATGGCCAGCTCAGCCTACCCCAAGGGCAGAGCTGGCGCAGCATGTGGTGCCGGGTTTCGAACCGAGGTCCCTGAAGCCGCCCAAGCTTTCCCAAGCAGGCGCTTTAGACGACTGAGCCATCCCGCCAGGCCCAGAGCAAGTAATTAAAAAGAGGAGGAAAATAGGGAACCTACAGCAAGAAAATAACATGACAAAGATAAATCAATACATATTGGTTAAAATTATCATTGTAAATAGCCTCAATTCGCCAATCAAAAAACACAGACCAGTAGAGTGGATCAAGAAACATAATCCAACAATATACAATACACAAGAAACACATTTAACTCAAAATGAAATTCACAGATTAAAAATTAAAGGATGCAAAACAATACACCATGATACAGGAGACTTGAAAAAAAAAGCAAGTGTAGCTATTCTGGTTGTTGAAAATATTCATTTCAGACCAAAAATTATTAAAAGGGATAAAGAAAGTTATTACTTACTTGTTAGGCTAAAGTGCAAGAGGAAGAGACATCAATCACAAGTATATATGCACCCAATTTAGGAACACGAAACTGCATAATACAAATAATAACAGACATGAAAAATCAAATGAGCAATAATGCAATACAAACGGGGACCTTTATACATAAGTGCCACAAAGAGATAGACCAACTGGGGGGAAAAACAGCAAAGAAATAACAGAACTAAGCAAATTTGTAAAGAAATGGACTTAGTAGAACTTTACAGAATATTTTACCCAGTAACATCAGAATACACATTCTTCTCAGCTGCAAATGGGATGTTCTCCAAAACAGAGCACATACTAGCACATAGAGCATGCTTAAGTAAATATGAAGGGATTGAAATTATCCCATGCATGCTATTTGATCACAGTGCAATGAAACTGGAAATTATTGACAAAAGAAAAGAAAAAAAAAACCACCATAAACACATGAATAACAAGTAACAGCCTCCTGATTAACCACTGGATCACAGATGAAATTTAAAAGTACTTACAATCAAAGAAAAATTCAGGTACAACTTACTGGAACCTGTGGGATGCAATGAAAGTTATCTAAAGAGGGAAAATTACAGCAGTAAATTCTCACATCAGGAAAACAGAATGAGCCCCAAAATCAATTTTATGCTTCATCTCAAGCTCCTAGAAAAAGCAAAGCAAGTGAAATCCAAAGCTTAAAGCAGGCAGGAAATTATGAAAGATTAGAGCAGAAATTAATGCAATGGAGATCAAGAAAACAATACAAAAAACAAATGAATCAAAGACTTTGTTCTTTGAAAGCATAAATAAAATTGATAAACACCTACCCTCCCTTATCAAAAAAGACAATAAAGATCAAATTCATGCAATAAGAAATGAAAAAGGACACAATCACTACAGACCCTATAGAAATTTAGATCATCAATGCCTATTTGAAAAATCTTTACTCTCACAGGATTGAAAACACAGTGCAAATGGACAGTTTCCTAGGTATGTATAATTTGACAAAGCTAAGTCAAGAGGATATACAAATAACCCAATAGCAGGAAATGAAATTGAATATGTAATGAAAAACCTACCAACAAAGAAAAAGTCAAGGTCCTGTGGATTCACAGCTGAATTTTACAAGAAATTTAGAAAAGCTTTAACCCCAACCTTTGTCAGACTCTTCAACAAAATGGAAAATGAAGCAATTTTCCCAAAGTCATTCCTGGAGGAAAGCATTATGCTGATACCAAAACCAAAGAAAGACCCAACCAAAAAATAGAATTACAGGGAAGCTCTTTAATGAACATAGATGCTAATATACTGAGTAAAATCCTAGCAAATAGAATTCAGCAAATCACCAAGAAGATTATGTCAAGACCAAGAGGAATTTATTCCAGGAATGTAGGGATGGCTCAAAATACACAAATCCATAAGGTAATACAACACATCAACAGAGGCAAACACAAAAACCATATGATCATTTCAATAGATGCAGAAAACACTTTTTACATAGTCCAACACTTGGGCTAGCCAGATAGCTCACTGGACTAAAGCACCTGCTTTGGCAGAGTGAAGAAGCCAGGGTTCATTCCCCAGCTTGCCATGCTGGACCCACCCCTGGGGTGTGCTGAAAAGGCAATTGAAACTTAATATGGTAGTATGCACCTATAATCCCAGCACTTGGAAGACTGAAAACAGAAGAATCACTACAAGTCCAAACTATGTAGTGAGACCCTATACACCCTGTGTACCCTGCCCTAAATTTGTAAAAAAAAAAAAAAATCCAACACTCATCACTCATGCATGATAAAAATCCCTGCAGAAAATCAGAACAGATGATCTAGAACTCAACATGATAAAAGCAGTCTATGACAAACAAACAGCCAACATCATACAAAATGGGCAAAAACGGAGTCTTCACTTTAAAATCAGGAACAAGACAAGGATGTGCACTGTGTCCATGTCTATTCCATATATTTCTGAAAAATATTAGCAAGATCAATTAGATGAGAGAGAAACACAAAAGTAATAATAATTATTTGAAAGGAGGAAGTCAAATTATCATTATATGCAGATGACATGATACTCTGCATAGGAGACTTCAAAAACTCTACCAAGAGATTTTTGGGTGTAATAAACAGAACTTTTTTTTTTTTGTCTTTTTGAGACAGGGTCTCGCTATGCAGTTGAGGCTGGCCTTGAGCTCACTTTTGTAGCCCAGGCTGGTCTTGAACTCGCACCAATCCTCCTGCCTCAGAGTCCTGAATGCTGGGATTACAGGTGTCAGCCACCACGCCCGGCTGGATTTAATAAACAAATTCAGTATCATTTCAGGATACAAAGGCAATGCTCAAAAATCAATAGCATTTCTATACACAAACAATGAAATCACTGAGAGAGAAATTAAGGGAACATTGCCTTTCGCAATAATATCTCCCAAAATGAAACATTTAGGATTCAATCTCATAAAAGAAGTAAAAGATTTATACAGTAAAAACCATAGTACTCTGAGAAAAGAAATTAAACAGGATTTCAGAAAATGAAAGATATTCCTTGCTCCTGCTTAGGAAGGGCCACCATTGTGAAAATGACCATACTTCAGAAATTTTTATACAGGCTCAGTGCAATTCCAATTAAAACATCATTAGTATACCTCTAGAGACAAAATTCCTAAAATTGATCTGGAACAAGAAGAGAGCTAGAACAGCAAAAGCAAACTTGAGTGACAAAGGAAAGGCAAGAGGCACCACAATCTCTGACCTGAAATTTTACTATAAAGCTATTGTGATAAAATCAGCATAGTACTGGAAGAAAAACAGTCCTGAGGATAAATGGAATAGATTATAAGATGCAGACAGAACTACAAATACAGTTAACTACTTTATCTTTGACAAAGGGTCCAAACCTGTTCACTGGAATGAAGATATCCTTTTTTTTTTTTTTTTTGTCTTTTTGAGACAGGGTCTCGCTATGCAGTTGAGGCTGGTCCTGAGCTCACTTTTGTAGCCCAGGCTGGTCTCGAACTCGCACCAATCCTCCTGCCTCAGCCTCCCGAGTGGATATCCTTTTTAATAATTGGTGATGAAAAAATTAGCTTTCCATATGCCAAAGGCTAAAATTAGTCTTATACCTATCACCATACATTAAAATACAGAAAAAATAACAAAATTTAAACATTAAAACAGAAACACTGTCACCTGGAGGAAAAAGTAGGCAGAAATCTTAGGATATAGGGGCGATAGAGAGTTCATGAATAAAAACAAACTACAAGGGAAAACTGTGAAGATCGACGCCTGTGACCTTATGTTTTTAAAAAATTCTGCACATCAAAATAAATTACCCACATAGTAAAAGGAAAACCTATGAAGTGGGGAAAAATTTTACTCAACTGTCTCCCTGATGAAGACCTTCTATCTATAACATATAAATAATTTTTAAAAGTCAGTTTCCCAAAATTCAAGGACTCAATCCAAAAATGAATATCTGAGATGAATATACACTTCTGAGATAAAGAAATACAAATAATAAATAAATATGTACACAAAAATGTTCAATATCATTAGTCATTTGAGAAATGTAAATTAAAGCAATACTGAGCTTTCATGTTGCCCCAGAAAGAATGTATATCACCAAGAAGTCAGCTGGGGTTGGGGAGTTCGCCCAGAGGCCTAAGTGTCTACCAGGCAAGTGCAAGGATTCTGGTGCAATCCCGGGTACCACATGCTGGTGCAGGGTGCCAAGCAAGCCACCAAAACCCCGCGGTAGCACACACCTGTAATCCCAGAACTGGGGAGACTGAGACAGGAGGATCACTATGAGTCCAAGATGTCTAATGGGATGCTGTACAAATAAATAAATAAAGTTTAAAAAAGAACTCGACCAATAAGAAATGCTAGAAGGGTTGTGGGAAAAAGGAATGCTTCACTGCTATTGGTGGAAGGGGCTTTCAGGTTAGTTCAGTGGTTTAAGTGCTTGCACCAGCAATCCCAGTCAGGCACAGGAGACAGTGGTTTCATCCCCAGACCCACCCTTAAGACAACCTGAGTCAGCCAAAAAAAAAAGTCCTTCTACTGTTCGTGGAAGTATAGCCTGACACAGGAGGGAATACCTTCTTTCTAACAGATCCCTCTTGAAATTATGAGCAGATTACCCCAAAACCCTACATATACCTTAATCTGTATGTAGTTTCTACTCTTCTCTTCAAATATACATCTCTGTAATGACACTTCATTTTATTTATTTATTTATTTATTTATTTTTGTCTTTTTGAGACAGGGTCTCGCTATGCAGTTCAGGCTAGCCTTGAGCTCACTTTTGTAGCCCAAGCTGGTCTCGAACTCCCACCGATCCTCCTGCCTCAGCCTCCCGAGTGCTGGGATTACAGGCGTGAGCCACCACGCCCGGTGACACTTCATTTTAGAGTGTCTTTTTAAAATTTTTTTTTTCAGGACTGGGTATTGAACTCAGGCTCTTGTGTTTACCAGACAAACGCTTATTCTACTGAGCTATTTCTCTAGCCCCTCACTTCTTAATAGTATGAACTACCAAAAATTTCATGCACTAAGGTTAAATAGTAATAAATACATATGATAATAGTGCAAGTAGTTTAAGAAACATGCTTACCTTGGGCTGGGGAGATAGCTCAGTAGAATAGGCACTTGCTAAGCAAGCACAAGGTCTTGAGTTCAATCCCCAGTACCAAAAAAATAAATAAATAAAATAAAGACTCACCTACATATTAAATTACTGTCAGCTGACTTATTTAATATTAAGAAATTAAAGTCTGCCATGCATGTGGCCAATAAACAACTGTACAGACAACCTGATGTCAAAACTGGACCCACCGGAACATGCAGAAAATAAACCAAATTCTTATTTAATCCTTGTTAGTAGAATGTGCAAGATGCACCACTGAACAATATCCATGCTGACCACATTGCCCTTGCATGTAGCCAACATGAAGCCAGTAGAAGTTCCTAGGATTTATGTCCAAAATAATCAGAATGTCCAGTTATAAATTAGTAAGACCTTTGGTCAGATTTGTCAGCATTTCAGACCTACAGATGGCCAAATCATTAGCACATGTATGTTGGCTCATATTTCTGGTCTACTGGGATATGTGCCGAAAGTAGTGCACTTAGATCAATGATCTGTCTAGATGTATAGATACAGATATGTGCTTATCTTTATGTATCAATATAGATCCAGTGGGTGTGAGCATTATAGCTGGATATGCCTAAGAATGGTCTTGCCAATACTTGGGTCATGGAAGCCTGGCCAGTAGACCTCTTTAGAGGTTTGACTTTCAATTCACAAGACAGAAGATCCATTGTCCCCACCTTCCATTCCCACCTCACTAGGTTTCTTCGTTACAACCCCCCCCCCCCCACATAACACCAAGCCAATACTCCAGAGATGGAGTGCAGGACTGGTCATGGCAAAAACTGCTTTCTCCCACAGTGTCTTTGTGTCCTGGAGCAGGTGGCTTTAGCTCTTTAGATTTTAGTTTTTTATATCCCTAAAACTAGAACAACAGCAACACTTGACTCAGAGCACTTGAGAAGATGTAATGAGCTCATTTCTATAGCAACTCTAAGCCAGCAATTAGCATGTTCAGTGGCTACCAGAGACCCTATTGATTAAAAGAATTATGGGAATAATTCTTACAATCAGATACAACACACACAAGATCACATATATATATATATATATATATATATATATATATATATATATATATATATCTGCACATAATATACATGTATAAACATTAATCTTCTGCACTAACGAGCATTTAATTTACTTCACCACATGCTTTGATATGTTTTTCTATAATTAAAGAATTGGGTTTCAAGATGCATGTAACAGTGAAAATATTCAACTCATAATGGTAAGTTCTTAGATATTTATTTATAGATCCTGAAATTTGATATTAAATGCTTGCTTATATTAACAACAGAAAAGGATATGTTTATGTCTTAGATCCAGAAGTAAATTGTTGCCAAGACCTTCTCAGTAAGTGTCCATTTTACAAAAATGCCTTCTTAATTGTGAAGAGGAAGGAAGGATTCTGTTTCTTTTTTGGGGACCCTCAAGAATTATGTCAGAGTGTCGGGGAGATAGCATAAGTGCCTGCCTGGCAAACCCAAGGTCTCAAATTCCCAAGTTCCACCCCCAGTACTGAAGAAAAAAAAAAAAAAAGAGTCTGAGAAATGAAGTCCTAGTCTCAATCCTGCTATTAGCTATTTGCAGCAATAGAAAGTCTAAATATCTCTTGAACTTAGCTTTCATGGTAATGATAGTGACTGCATGGTTTGGGCTGCAAAGTCTTAATCATGAAGTGTTACATCTCAGGGAAAAGATCTCAGATCTCAGTCATCAGCTGACCGTCTGCCACCCCGGGACTGTTGCACTCCTCCCTGCAGCTCTTGTGCCTTCAGCCTCTCCCACGTGCGCACTTCAGCCCAACTGGCTTTTCTCATAGTCACGAGATGAGGCGATATAATGAAAACACTGATATTTTAAGCTACTACGTTTTAGAGTAATTCTTTAGATAAGAGGAGATAACTGCAAACTATATTTAGACAAAGCTTTATTTAGAAGACAGTTAGGCTATAAGTGAGCTTATATTTAGCTTTTCCATCCTCATCATAGGCTTAAAGTGTTTTTTTACTTGTTAGTTGATAGAAGGCAAGTCTGAACTTAGCTAAGTGCATTTGAACTGAAAACCAAGCTTTCTAGAAAATATGTAATCCCAAAGAGAAGCTAGAGCTTGCAAATACTCCTGACCTACTTTGGTGATGAGGATGTATAGGCTTTTGTATAGGTTTCTGCTGTCTACCTCTCAACCTAGCTGCGCGTAAATGAAGACCCAAGTTCTTATGTATACAGCAATGAGTTTGCTATAGGTTGAAAAGAGTACAAGGAGAAGAAACAGTTTTAGAATTGAAGGTTGAATGAGTTGTTTGAGCAGAACACATCTATCCTGCATGGACCCTTTGCTATGGAGCAGAGCTTTGATATCATCTCAGCCTCTGGAGAGGGAAAGAATGCTAGACCATAGTAAAGGAGGGCTCTAGAGGAAGCTTAGGATGACAGAGCTTAAAAGATAGGATGTCCATGCCCAGAAACTCAACTGAGACTGGTTTTATAAAACAAAATAGAAGAGGATAAAGTTTCAAGAACTGATACCCAGAACTTGGAGTGAAATCAATCAAAATATGAAAATTGGCTTCTCAAGGGTCGTATAGATAGCTTAACAGACTAAAGAGCCTGGTTAGGAAGAATGCAGCAAGGAAGCCGGGGACATAGCTCCATGCACAAGCCCACCTGGCAAAGTTGTGAGTTCGAATCCTGATCCTGAAAAAAAAAAAAAAAGGAAGGGCACAGCAGCTGAGATTCAATCCCTGTATACAGTGCTAGCCCCACCCCTGGGGTGTGCTGAGATGGTGATTGAGACTGGGCATGGTGGTGTGTGCTTGTAGTCCCAGTGCTTGGAAGGCTGAAAAGAATAGAGTCACTATGAGTCTTACCTTTGTAGGGAGACTCTATAGACCATGTATTAAATACATGAAAAATAAAATAAAAATTGGCTTCTCTTAATTCACCTCCTCCTAACACACTGACTATAAAGATTCCTTCTGTGAAATAATCTAAATAATATTTATGACAATCCTAAACCCTCACTGCTAAGAAGACAGTCCCCGATTATAGCCACATAAAGCAGCCACTACCAAGTGGATAATTAGCATGAATATATCTCAGTGCATCAAAATTTTTGTCAGTGTCATTTACTAAGCACAAGAACAAATTCAGTTTAATATTACATAAGATAATGAAAATTGTATGCAAAAAGTTTTGCATCTCTGAAAAATAGTTCAATAATCTTTCAATTAAGATAAATCACTAGCAAAACATTAATTTAGGCATGTAGGCAGTAAGATTGTGGAAGATTGAAACAAAATGTGTGTGTGTGTGTGTGTGTGTGTGTGTGTGTGTGTGTGTGTGTGCAGTGTCTCACTATGCAGCTTGGACTCATAGTTATCCTCATGATTTTAGCCTTCACAGCACTGGGATTACAGGCAAGCACCACCATTCCTGAACTTGGTTGCCAGCTCAGCGTGCCTGAGACTGGCACCGGTGCAGTGCATGGTGCCAGGAATCAAACCCCATGTAGATTAATTTGGCATGTATTTTTTTCTTTTGCAATTCTGTTAAAGTTTTTGTTCCTTTCTATATAATCCAGGTAAGAATTGTCCTGATATTTTTATGGCACACTAAAGACAAGCTTTATTTCTTGTGATTTGGTCTGGGGAAATTTCAAATCAAATGGCGTTCTGTAAAGGGCCACTATATCTACAATAAACCATAAGAAGAAAGACTGGATACATAAGTTAGCATTACCTTGCACACAACATACTCTAAATGATGTGTCTGAGGAACTTTGTTGATCAGTAAGACAAACAGCATGGCATCCATCATGTAAAGAAACATGAGTTTATTTTTGGCTCACAGTTTCAGAAGTTTGAGTCCATGCATGGAAGACTCCAGGGTAGAAACTGCAGAGTGGAAGACCTGCCTGAGAGGAACTGTTTACTTTATAGTGGCCAGTGTCAGAGAAGGAAGAGGGGAGATGGGCAGGAAGATGCATCCTTCCAGGCCACACCTTACTGACATCTCTTCCAGCCAGACCCAGCCTCCTAACAGCCAGCCAGTTCCAGAGGCCCATAATCCAATCACCCTTCCAAACACATATGTTTGAGACCATTTGAGATAAAGCCATTACAGTAAGATGACTGATGTTTAACCACTATCGAGTTTATTTTTTCTGATTCTCATCCTTTCCTAAGTGACTCTTGACATTGTTTGAAGTCAACTACATACTTTGTTTTTCAGTTTTCATTGATTACTGAACTAGAGATGAACAAAATCCAAGCTGCATAGGATGTACGTCAAAGAATTGACAACTGGAATATCATCTTATCAAAAAGATTTTAGATAACAAAAGAAATTGTCAATAGAGTGAAAAGAAACACCACAAACTGGGGGAAAATCTTCTGCCAACTGTCCTTTAGACAGAGGACTTCTGTCTAGAATAATAAAGAATTGAAAAGGATGAGAGACCCCCACACTCAAAGAACCAATCCAAAACTGGGCATCTGAGATCAACCAATGTTTCTCAGATGAATAAATTCTATTGGCAAATAAATATGTGTAAAAACATTCATCATCATTGGTCATTGGAGAAATGTGAATTAAAAGAACATTGAGATGCTATCTAACTCCAGAAAGAACAGCTGTCATCACAGAAAATCAACAAATAATAACAAATGCTAGATGGACTGTGGGAAAATGGAAACGTCCACGGCTGGTGGGAATGAAGACTGGTACAACCACTGTGGAAATCAGTGTAGAGATTCCTCAAAAAACTAGGAGTAGAGGTCTCATTTGACCAAGCTATTCCCCTTCTGGATATTTTCCTAGAAATATTAAAAGAATTAAAAACATCACAATGCATTAATATTTGTACATTCATACTTACAGTAGTATAATTTGTAATAGCTAAATCTTAGAAAGAACCCAAATGCCCATCAACTGAAGAATGGATAAAAAAGATGCAGTGTTTTTATATTATAGAGTACTATGCAGCTATGAAGAAGTATAAACTCGGCTTTTATAGCTAAAAAGATGTAACTACAGATCATACTCATATATGAAATAAAGCAGATTCCACTGCACTTTCTCACTAGTATGAGAAAATGAAAGAGTAAATAAGATCCAAAATCTACAATAGATATTGTGAAAGGGAACGAAACCATTCAAGAGGAAAGAACAACTGAGATGGAAGGAACATGGAAAGAAAGAATGGAAAAAAATATAGAATAATAGGTAATGTTAACACAAACACACACACAATAATGTTAACATACACAATATTAGCTAAGGTAATTATGCTACTAATTTCTTCTATTTCATTGAAAGGATCAGTTTGTGCTTATACTGTTTGATCAACCTTCATGCCTATGTCTTATAATCTGGACAACTCCTTTGAAGATAATAATACACAATTTATTAACATTGTTAAACTTCTATTATCTCATTTAGAAACTATCATTGCTTTATTTTCTTTTCTCTCTAAAATGAAAAGGATATTAGAAAGAGTTTGTTTTCTGTTTACAGCTTTCACAATTTCTTTTTTAGTTAAGTTTATCGGTACATTTTAAATATACAGAGATCATGTGTATCACGAGACACTTTTACTTGCACACTAGATATTTTGATTTCCCTTTTTCCCCTATCCCTTCTCCTTCCTTCACCCTCCTTCCCTTCTTCTTTATACCAGCTTTCACAACTTCGCTCACAAATTGAACATATTTTTCAGAAACCTACTTTCTTTAATTTTGCTCAGAAATAGGATTCAACATTTCAGAACTGCACATTAGATATTCTAACCTTTGCTTCTTGGTTCTCTTCATTTGGATAAGTAAACTGCCTTCCATATGGCTCACAATTCTCAGGTGGTGTACACAGTATTAGCTCGCCTGTCACTCAAGCAAAGCCTAATTCTTAGCTTCTGGTGGAGGTCATTCAGGAAAGAAAACATTTCCCACTATGTGGTTCAGTTGTTCCTGAAGGACCGAGACTCCCCTGATAGATAATCTGTGTGAGACCACAAAATGAAGTACAAGAAAAGAATTAGCAATGATGCAAAAATTATTAACAGACCAAGTCTGATAAGAGTGTACACTGACTTTGTCCATATTGCATGAGTCTTCAGCTGCAGTATCAGAGTGCAAGGAACATAGGGCTCTATAGTCTGTGCGCTGGAGGGAGAAAACTAGCAGCCTTTTCCCTGAATATGTCAGCAACACGTACTAGGACATTTATCAGTCACTTGAAAGTAAACATGAGGAGAAAAAGTAAACAGGAGGGGTCAAGATTATTTTCTCAGGCCTGCCTGATAGCTCAGCAACTAAAGCACCTGCTGGGCAGAGCACAGCTGCCAGAGTTTGATCCCCAGCCTGCTGTGCCATCTCTATTCAGGGAACATGCTGAGACAGCGACTGAGACTGGGCATGGTGTCGTGTGCCAGTAATCCCAGCACTTGGGAGGCTGAAAACAGGAGGATCACTGTTAGTCCATTCTACATAGCGAGATACTATAGACCCTGTCCTACATACAAAAGAAAAAGTGATTATTTTCTCTCTTGCAAATTCTGATTACCTTCAACATGAAGAATAGAGTTCTAAGTTAAGTATTTTCTGTATGAGTTATGTTATATTTTGACTTATTGCTTCCAGTGAAGGACTTACTCAGCTATAAAGTACATTATAAATTGATTACAGGTTTATAAATGTAATTTTAAAATTTAGTATTGTCTATACAAAAAAAGAAATGCTTGCAAAATATATATTTTTTTAAAAAAATAAGCCCTGAATAGGGATGATTTTAAAAGAAAATTTGTTTTTATCGATTTTCAGTTGAAGAAACATAATTGCTTTGCTTGATTTTTAAAACAATATAAAAACGTTTTCAATTACATAAAAATAATACCAGATTATAAACACATAATCTGTGTTCATTTTAGACTTGAGAACATAATGCAAAAACCAGATGTGACTATGAAAATACTAGAATAATAACTAAAGCTATGAACAATGTATGCCATAGAGATTTATTCCAAGGAAAATCAAGAGAGAATCACTTAAAAATCTAAAAACATTCTTCTTAATTTACAGTTTGAAATAACCAAATTGAATTTAGAGGAAATATTCAAAATAATTTATTTAAGATGTGTAACTAAACAATTCTTTAAATGACCTGAGGGAACATAATGTTCTTATACTGTAATCCAGAAAACTTGAAACTACAACAGACAATATTTCAGATGTGTATTTCTAATATTTAAATAACACTCAGAATTGAGCTAATATATATATCAGGTAGCTTTGTCTTTATAAACACCCCCTCCCAGGCCTTCTGTTTAGGAGAAAGATAAATCCACTTGTTTGCCTTCTTTGAATGCCTTCCTGCGAAATATGAAAATAATGTCTCTGGGCCCACATTTTAAAAATCATTTTCCAATTAGCAGTCCTTATTTCTCCTCATCCACTTACCCCTGTAAGCATAGACCAAGAATGTCTGGCACTTTTCAGAGTTGGCGAATGGCTAGGCAGTGTTTGATAGTTGGTTCTTTGGAACACTTATCATCGCTGGTGAAATAATGATTTATTTGACTGTCTGGGGAAGAAGTTGGACAGGCCTGGAAAACAGGACTGAGTACAAGCAAAACAGTGTAGTAGTGGGACTTAGGTTCCGCAGTTGATCATGTTCATTAATTTCTCCTTTAAGTCCTTCATTTTGAGGCTCAGTTTGGGCATAACCCGAGGCCATTCACTGGAATCTGGACCTTTTTAAAAAAAAAAATTTCATCCTAGATGTCATTTTTTCAGTCTCTTGATTTTCCTAGATGGTAGGGATCATAATCGCAAGCCATATTTTAGTGTGTATCAGTGCATTCATGCATTATTCCCTCTATATGGCCTTAGTATTTAAACTCAGACCTATGAAACATGAAAAGCTTTGACTTTTCTCTTGGCAACTACTAGAACTTATAAAGCATAGGGATAAGGACATCATTCTATCACTTCCAAATAGGAACCCCATCTGTGCTAGATTTGCAGCCTTCTCCTTCTATAATGTTCCATTATTTGTATTTCCTTCCTAATGTATAATAGGATGAGTTTGTATGAAAAGAATCCGTATCTCTATTAGATATTTCTATTTCTGTTCTATGAAGACTCTATTTATTATGTTGTTTTAGACTACCATTATCTTCTGTACATACTGATCACAATCTCAGATTCCCAAAGGAACTAAGTAAAATAACTGTAGGTGTGGCAGACATACTCTTGTCTACAATTGCTCAACTTCAACAGCCTTGAACTTTACGCAAGACAAATCAAATGCACTTGTGTGCTGCTCTAAGAAGAGAAGCCCACATCTCTGGAGGCTTAACAGAAAGGCAAAGTGATATCTTAGACCCTTCTCTTGGAACATAAGAATTAAGATCTCATGGAGGGATATCTCATTTTTCAGATCTTAAGGAAGAAGAAAGGTTAAGCTTTCTGATCTGCCATCAAGACAGTAGAATTGACCACAAAAAAAAAAAAAAAAAAAAAAAAAAAAAAAAAAAAAAAAAAAAAAAAAAAAAAAAAAAAAAAAAAAAAAAAAAAAAAAAAAAAAAAAAAAAAAAAAAAAAAAAAAAAAAAAAAAAAAAAAAAAAAAAAAAAAAAAAAAAAAAAAAAAAAGCCTGTGTGTGGAACAGATGGTGAGATTAGAGAATTTCAATTTTTTTCCTTGAATTTGATGTATTTGATGTATATTAAAGGGATTCTGGTTTTATAACTAGAAAACATAAACTTAATTTAATGAAGATTAACACGCTTATAACAGCGCATCCAAGTGACAAGCATTAATAGCGGCAACAAAGAGGACCGGGACTCGATGGGAAGAGACTTCCTGAGCACTGCAGGTGTGTGCCTGGTCTCCAAAAGGAGCAAGCGCAGAGCATGCAGCAGAAAGACTGCAGTTCAAGCTCTCTAGATTTCTTATATCTTCTGGGTATTTTTTTTCTTTTTTTTTCCCCTGGTTATTTTGATGTTCCAGTCTGACTAAATTGTGCTAATGGAAACAAAAGAAAAATGTTTTGCTCATAGTTGAGAAGAGGGAGTGAGGACTCCACACACCTGGAAACCCAGCTTGTTGGTAGTGGATTTAAGAGAAGGCCATGGGAAGCAGAAAGTTAAAGTCTGAAATTCAGTGGAACATGAGTCTCCTTCCAAAACCATAATAGGAATTCAGGATTTACATTTCCCTGGGAAGGTGGAATAATACTCCCTAAAATCTGGAACAAAATGAATTGTGCAGTACCCTCAAAGCAGCACTGGCTTTTATTTTCTTTCACTGCTCCTAGGCATTCCTTCACAAGAAAAATGTGAAGCTCAGACTTCAACTTCAAAGAGATCTCCAGAGATGAAGTAATTCCATCTCAAAGAGAAAAGAAAAACTTCAGAGAATTTGTTTCTGGGAAAGCTGAAGAGATTTTCTTCTCTGCCTTGGACTACTGTTTTTACCCACTATTGCTACCAAAGAAGAAAGGACAGGAAAGAAACAGGTGTCTGGTTGTATGAATATAGCTCTTGACCAGAGTTGCACCTAAGTCTGCAAGTTCCTGAGGCCACCTCCCCTAACTGCTTAATGACCCTTGTCACAGCTGCACCTATAAGTGCATTTAAAGCTGAGACCAGGATGCCTTACATTCATTTCTTATCAGTATCACAAATTTAGAAAATCAAAATATCTATTTATCATCTCACAGATTCATCGGTCAGAAATCTACAAGAGCTCAGATGATAACCTTGATTTAGACCTCAGAATATTAAAATCAAGGCACCATCTGATCTAGCTCTCATTGAAAGGACTGGGGAGAAATCTACCTCCAGCAGCAGTCAGAAAATTGGCAGCGTTCAATTCCATCCAACTGTAAGACCGAAGTCCTGTTTCCTTGCTGAGATGACCAGGAACTATTCTGTTTCTATACACTTCCAAATCCTTCGCTGGTAACCTTCAATGCCACCAGTAATGCGCTGAAGCCTTCTTGTGCTGGAAGCCCCTGCTGCCTTCCTCTGTGACAAAAACCCAACTGGCCTGGTTTCAATGGTTCGAGTTCGTGCATGAGACACACACAAGGCCATGCCAGCAAAAACTCTCATTTTTAAGACTAGCTCTTCAGTCAATGAGATTACAGCAGTACAGTCTCTTGGTACATACAGGACAGGAGTGAAAGAACCCTAGGAATAAAGAAAGACATCTTTCTGGAAGGCAGGAGAGGATGCTGCCTCCTGAAAGGCCTTGCCCGATACACCCATCCCAATCAGAACAATTGTTTCTCTAAAACCACTCTCTATGTTTTTCTTCACACTTTCTCTCCCTTTTATCAGCCCAGCCCAGAATGGATTTTTTTTCTCTTTATGCTCCATGACTCTCACTTTTCCAGGCTCTCACTGATATCTCGCCAGTCCACTCCATGGTGCATTTCTATCAGGAATCACCGCCATGGCATCTAGCCTTCCTCTTCTGACCAATAAAGGTGATTTCTCTTGCTACTGGTTACATGCTGCATTTTAACTGCTTTCTCTTTGTCTGTGGCACCTACTTGGTGGCAGGCCTGGGAGAATGTGACTGTGTCCTTGCATCTCTGCATTTTACTGACACTTAAGATGATCTTCCTAGAGAGCCATGCCACTCAAAGTGCTGCCAGAGACCTCTGCCAACCACAACTGTTTATAGCCAGGTCATGACAAGAAAAGGCAGAAACTGTGGGTAATGTTTAGAAAATGTTGAGGGCAATTTTTCACTACTATGATAGCACTAAAGATAGCACTACCATGACAAACACACATGATTCTTTTTATTTTATTTTTATGCATGTAGTACAGGATCTACAGAGCCTCATTACACAGATCAGGCTGTCATGATCCTCCTGTTTTCACCCTCCCAAGCACTGGGATTACAGGTATTCACCACTGTGCCCATTCTTAACCGCCCCAGGGGCAAGGTCAACATGGCATGTGGGGCCAGCGATTGAACCCAGTTCCTGCATCTGCCTAAACTGGTATTAAATCTGCCATCTGGCTGGCCCCATTGTTTTTCTTAAAATGTTTTCCCAGGGCTGGTGAGATAGCTCAACTGACTAAATGCCTGCTTAGGCAAGCGCAGAGACTGAGGTGCAATCCCCAGGAGCACATGCCACACCAACCCCTTTCCCCAAGGAACACTGAAACCGGGTGTGATGGTGCATGACTGTAATTCCAGCTCTTTGTCTGTGGGAGGCTGAAGACAGGAGGGACCACTACAAGTCTGAGCTGCGTAGTGAGGTCCTACACCAAATACATTAAGAAAAAACAAAATTTTCCCATTATGTTTAAAGCCTTCTTCTTAGAAAATGTCAAATATGCTATCCTCTACCTGCAAATAACTTAAGATGTACTATTATGGAAGGCAGGAGAGGGACCAGTGAGAAAGCTCAGTGGAATAAAGCGTTACTTAGGCAAGCACGCCACGGCGCTACCTGCAGTACTAGCCCTGCCCTAAAAGCAGGCAGAGCCAGCCAGAGCCCGGCACAGTGGTGCACGCCTGTAATCCCAGGGCTGGGCAGGCTGAGAATAGGAGGATCGCCACAAGTCTGAGCTGTATAGTGAGACCCTGTAACAATCAAATACATAAAATAAGTAAATAAATATGAAGTCAGGAAGAAAACGTGACGAGCACAATTTCATTTTTCCAAAAATTTTCCATTTTCCATTTTCAAAAAATTCCCTCACTCATAGTCATTCACTTTGAAGGTTTTCCTTTCAAAGGAGGCAGTAGTCCTTTTAATTTAATTTAATTTTGTATTATAGGGAAGGTTCTACGGCGTGTTCAGGATCTCGCTACTAGATAGGACTCGGAGGGTTCTGCCTGTTTTCGGCCTCCCAAGAGCTGGGATTATGGGTGTGCACCACCACTCGCAGCCTCAGCACCTCGAGGGCGGGGCCAGCAGGGCAGGCCCAGGGATGGAAGCCCCGGCCCTAAACCTGCTCTCAGGCTCTTTAATCCCTGAGCTTTTTGGCCTGCCCCCAATATTGCTTTTAAAACAGTACAATTTTGAATTGATATTCTGTGTTTTCAGAGTTAATGCTGATCATTACCAAAACCACTAAGATTAGTTCCTTGCTCTTCCCACAAACTATAGCACTGACAGCTAACAACAAATCAGCAGATGACATCTTTTACACTCTGAGGAATTCTCCTAAAGAAATATATTATCTGTAATATGGGAATTCTTTAGGGAGTTCTGGAAGTGACTCAGAGATGTTAACAAGATGATTCACAAGCAAAGGATAGCACTAACCTGCTATGTCTAAACAAGGTGAGGACTGAAGTCTAAGACTTTCCTGAAAATGCACTGAATAAAATATATATTTGTTATTCTCTACATTTCAAACATAAATTAGGTTTAGGGAGTACTGAACGCTCAGAACTCTGTTCTCCTTTTTTTCTTTCTTTCTTTTTTTAATGTATTTTGTCCAGGGTTTCACTACACAGCTTGGACTCATAGTGATCCTCCTATCTCAGCCTCTCCAGCACTGGGATTATAGGCATGTGTCACCAGGCCCATTCTTGGTGGCCAGCACAGCACACTCGGGGACTGGGCCAGGCCAGCATGTAGTGCCGGGAATTGAACCCCAATCCCTGTGCTTGCCTAAGCAGGTATTTAGTCCACTGAGCTATCTTGTTGGCCCCCTATGTTTTCCTTTAATCAAATTCAGTATTACTATTTGCTTATTTAACAAATACTTGAAGGCCTACCTTGAGTGATGCATTCTGCTCATAGGTAGGTAATGAACCAAGCACACTCAAATCCCTGGCCTCATGGAAATGAAATCAGAGAGAGGAGCCTCTGCTTCCTGTGAGTTGGATGATGAGGACATGCTTTCTGTTGTGTCCTCCTAGGTTCCCCTCTTCATCCATGTCTTTTGGAGTCTCTTCTACCAACTCATTTTTTGTCACCCACAAATGGAAAAATTCTTTTTCATATACAAAATCATGAATAACAACAGAGTTGTAGACTTACCTATAAAAACTCATGTTAAGGTGAAAAATCAGTAAGATTATGAAAAGGCTGTTCAAGAGTACATTTGAGGAACCTTGAATAAGCCCTAATAACACCTACAGATGCGATTTTGGAGGGAAGAATCCTGAGGTTCTGCCATAAACGTAACAGCCCAAGGCACAATTAGATTAAAATCCCTTTGCTCCAAGGCTGGTTATATACAGAATGGCCCATATGCAATAATCCACTGACTTTCCTTGATCTTCTTTATCTTTTTTTGTCAGTGAAGGATGATTAATGCCAGCACTACACAAAACACTGGATCCTCAAATGAAAGCATCACATGACCTGATCTACTCTTCTAACATCCAATTCTTACATTTACTGAGTAATAATGTGAGTAACTAATAGAGTTGGTACTAGTAACTGAATCACAGATGCAGTTTTTATTACACATTTAGAGATAACTTCTTACCCTATACTGTGAATTAAGCTCAGCACCTTTGTACTGGGCTGTATCCTCAGTCACTTCTTAGTTCTATGTTTCCCGGTGAAGTCTTGCTAAGTCACCAGGTGATGAACTTGAACTTAGGATCTCCTGTGCTAGCTTCCCAGAGTCCTGGAATTACAGCCATGTGCCACCTCATCTAAGATTGGAGATAAAATTGTAATTCTTTTCTTGCAGACTAGACTTGACATAGGTGAAAATTTAGCTCTGTAGGGAACCCTTAAAAAGGTCACCCATGGCATGAAACTTGTTTGAACAGCAGCAAAAATGCCTTCAAGTAGGGGAGGGCCAACACACATTCCTTTATTTGCAATTAAGGAATTACCTAGTTATAAACTCATTTTGGTCTGCACCAAATATAAAAGTTTCCAGATGGAAAGAGCATAACAGAATGTCCCTATTTTAACCTTTCACATGGCTACAATTATGATGATATCAAGTATCATACCATTTTCAGAGTAATAACTAAGTTTTCAGTTCACTATGAGGCCACCAGTGCACATTTATTACCTGCATTTCAGAGAGTATTTTTTGTTATGGAGAACTTAATTATGAAAATGCTTCCCTGGATTGAAACACGTGCACATAATGCAGACATCAACTCATTTATTTACTAAGTTTGCACAGACTATTTATAAATGTACTTTTCAGAATCTTCTGTATTGTGTAAGTATTCACTAAAGCATATCTATTCCATCTGGCCTAATGTGTGCCAAAGATTCTTTACACATTTATACAATAGATTAACCCATATCATTCAGAAACTCTCTTCTAGTTAGCATGAGCACAATGCCTTGAGATTTTTCCACTGAACAGAAATCAATGTGGTTATCTTAACAATGCACAAGACTTTCTCCACCTACCAATGCTACAAAAAGAAAGAGACAGGGAGAGATAAAGAGTGCTACAGTAAGGCAGAACAGTGAAACAGAAAGAATTTTCTCCAAAGCTTCCAAATGTTAACTTCACTTACATGTCCCTCATGCTTCATGGGCTGTCCTCTAATTGTCATATGCAGTAATGCTGAGAAAAGCATGAGGAAATAATTTAATCTGACCCTCCTATCCTTGTCTTCAGGGAGCAGGTGAGTTGGCAAGAACCCATGACTATCTAGCAGCAGAAGAGCATAGTATTTAACGCTCAGTTCCTTTGAGCTTCCACCTAAACTACTTACTGACTTTTAAATAACTGCTGGAGAGGTATAGCTCAGTGGACTAAGCACTGGCTTGCATAAGCGCAGGGGCCAGGGTTCCATCCTTGGCACCGCATGCTGCATTAGCCCTGCCCCCAGGCATGCTGAATAGGTGATGGAGTTGGGGTGTAGTGGCGCATGCCTGTAATCTCAGCCCTAGGGAAGCAGAAATCAGGAGGATCGCCAGGAATCTGAGCTTCATAATCAGATCCTGCACACACACACACACACACACACACACACACACACACACATACAAACACCTTAAATAATTGCTTGGGCTTATTCTACATCATCTACTCCTTATTACCAATGGAATTAGCATCCACTCACTATTGTACTTACTTCAAAGCAAGATTTAGTTATTTAACAAACCAGTTGCTTGATCTACATTTGGGGTCTTCTGCTGGGCTTGGTGAGCATGTGTGCAATTCCTGTAATACTACACTGCTGTGTAGTCATTGCTGCCCGGTGGCACCACTAACACTGAACATGACTACCTCCTTGTCTTGGTCTTCCAGACTGCTATAATACAATGTCATAAAGTGAGTAGCTTATAGACAACAGGAATTTCATCCAACAGTTTGGAGTCCAGAGGTCTAAAACCCAAGTCACTGGAATACTCTCTCACTTCCTGACACACAAGGGGAACCTTAATAACTGAGGTAAAACGGAAACAATGGCTTAGTTACTTTAAAGACCACAGTGAACTTGAAGATGAAAGAAAAGTTTTCCGGGAACAAGCATGGATAAGAATGGCCCAGACAGTGGTAGGTAAGCACAGATGAGGAGTGAACAGAAGCTAGAAGAAAGGCCAGAACATCCAGGCCTCAGGGTACATGCCACGGATGTTGCACTTTCACTCAATGCTATTGCAAATACATCTTTAAGTGAAGAGGCAGGATGGTGAGAATAAATTTTTCAAAAGAACCCTGAATTTTCTGGCTTCTGTTGTACAGATTCCTACGTCAAATATTTGCTTTACTTTGGTTGTAAAGACTTTAAAAATGTCATCATATTATTTTGCATTCTTAAAATGATTTTACTGTAGATTATCTGTCTTGTAATGTTTATATGGCTAAATAAATATCAGGTTTAAAAAAGATCGAAAATATCCACTAGATTATTCATTATAAGTGATCAAAAAAAAAGTTCTCTTGTGTCTCCTTTTCATATAGTACTGTCCACAAGACAACAAATGCATTTTCATTTCTTCATTAGAAACCTGACTCAGGGGCCAATGAGATAGCTCAGCAGACTAAAGTGCCTGCTTAAGCAAGCTTAGGTAAGCTTAGGCAAAGCACAGGGACCATGGTTTGGTCCAGGCATGCTGGCAAATGCCTGTGATCCCAGTGCTGGGGAAGCTGAAAATGGGAGGATCACCACAAGTTAGAGCTGCATAGTGAAACCCTGTAACAACCAAATGTATTAAAAAAGAAAGAAAGAAACCCAACTCAGTGTAATATTCAAATGTTCTAAGTTTTATCACTCCCAGGTGAAAGAGATTTTCCACTGAGTGTCCTAAGGGTACAACACATCACTGAAAGTCACCAGACAGCCATGATCTACATGATTGCTGAAAAAAGACAAAACTCTTGACCTGGAGACATGCTCCACTGCAGTGAGTTCAGCTCAGTAAGACAAAAGTGATAAATGAGTCAGAATGACCCAATATTAATAAATACTCTGTCCACATGGGTTTCATCCAAGGCAGTTCAAAAATTTTTCAGAAGAAATAAATACAGTAGTGGCACAGATCCTGGAAAATGAGAACATTTTGGGAAAGCTTTGAAGACATGCAATCAGAATAACATCTTAAAAGATGTAGGCAAGATTAGGGAAAATATTTCTAGGAAGAAAACCAGTATGATTGGCACATTGAGATAGCCCTTGTTAATATGAGTGTAGAAATTTTACTGATGATTGCATGTGCGAAGTCTCCGAGATTTCACATGCCTTGCAAATTGATGTAGCGTTTGGTCAGTAACTAATCCTGGGCTACATGTCAGAAATCTGTTACTTAACATACCCCTCCACCAAGCTAAGAGGCTAATTTGCCTAGGTCACACCAAAGGGCTTCCTTGTCTTCTGATTTCCAGTGGGCTCAGCCAGCCTGAAAAGGTAGGTGGAAACAGCACACTGGGACATGGTGGCTTCCACTGAGAAAAGACTCCTACATCAAATATTTATTTTCCTTTGGATCTGAAAATCTTAACATACTGTTTAATCATTTGTATAATGGCTTAAACTATGTTTCTTTTCCTCTTAAATCACTGTTCCTCTCTAGATGGCTTTTTTTTTTTTTTTTTGAGATAGTCTTTCCTTCTGGCTTCTAGTAATGTCTTTCTCACATTGTCTATTCAGCTTGAGGGCTGTCGAAAGCTTATTTCGGCTAATTCAGGTTGTATTTGAACAACAAGAACTCCACCTTTGTAATCCATCCCTCTCCTACATAAACTCTTTAAATATCCTGATTGTGCTATCTATTCCTGTGCACCCATACCCACTACCCATAATCCCTTACAAACTCCGTTTCTACCAGAAGTATGTTTCCCAACATACAGTTACTTATATATAAACCCCATAACCAAGGAAGCCTGAGGAACTGATCTTTGTTCTCATGCCACAGCACTGAGTGCAGAAATGTCTCTATACCATACTGGCCAGCCTAAGGTTGAATAAGGCGATAAATAGAGGCTATGTTCCTGGACTGAGTGTTTTTTATAAAATGTACTCTGTGTTCAGATTGTACATCGTGTAACTCTGAGACTGATTAGGTACACCTGGCCAAGATGGCAGGTCTCAAGCATGCAGCCAAATTAAGCTACCTACAAATGGCTTCAGTTTTTTGCATTTAACATGAACTTGGAGAGCACTCAGCTTCCAGAAGCTCCACTGTGAAGCTGAGTGACCCACGTATCATCTGAAACTGTGTGACTTGTGGTAAATATTTTGTGATCTAGAAACTTGCATAGTTCCCTGTTCTGAGAAATGTTACTGAACTTGCTATACTGAGTCATGGCTGCTCTGCTCAAGTTCTCCAACATTCAATTATACAGACTTTAACACAGCCCAGTAGTCACCAAGTCTGGTCACACTCTTCATACTAATCTACTCCTGATATTTTTCAACAGAGGTTTCATAGGCTTTCTATCTTCATGATTTACGCTTTATGGGTAGCACTTCTCAATCAGTTCTAAATTCATGGCTTATTTGCTGTCATTACATAAAATACGAGTAAAATACTGAAGCAAGTTTCGTGTCCCATTCAAAACATGGAGGCCGGGAAAATAGCTCAGTAGAATAAGCACTTGCCTGAGAAACACAAGATCCTGAGTTCAGTCCCTGCTACTGAAAAAAAAAAAAAAAAATCAAAAGATGTACTGGGAGGTTTTTCTGATTACAAACCCTGAACTATCAATTTGTGAATTACTCAAGGTTACGTAGAAACGTCCATCCTTCAAGATAGATGAAAGAATATCAACTCTGTATTATGTGTATTACTCAAAAATCAAGAAGAAGGAGAACAAACCTCAGTTTTGAAAATTAGGAACCTCTTTACCCCAACCTTTATTACCTAGGCAAACTAAAGTATCACAATATGTAGACGTAATTCCAAGTGGTAACGTGGTTACAGAAGCAAACACAATCCTATCTGGATTTCAGACCTAAACACCTTGAAATAGATACAAAAAACGAGGAAATCAGAAAAATAAAATGGAGATGGCTATTGGAAGACTATTTCTACCACTTTTGTAGTTCTGCACTACCATTTGCATTGCATGAATCAGAAATAACTACACATATGAAGAAGACAAGTCTCTTAAGAGACAGAATCAGCAAAAAACAAATACAAAACAGAGAGTCAGGCATCTCCAGCCACGCAAGTATTAGAATAAAGATTTTGAAAGTAGTTCAGCTACAGAAGACATAAATGAAAATATATGAAGAGGACAAAAAGCTGTAAATGATGATCAAGAATAATTTAAAAACTAATAAAGTTTCTATAAATAAAAATTTTGACCATTTTTCAAATGATGGACATTTTGGTTGTTTCCAAGATTTGGCTATTACAAATTGGGCTGCTATAAACATAGGTGCACAGATATCATTATGGTATGATGTTTTCAGTTCTTCTGGGAAAATTCCCAGTAGGGGGATAGCTGGATTGAACGGAACTTCCAATTCTAGTTTTGTAAAGGTCCTCCACACTGCTTTCCATAATAGTTGCACCAATCTGCATTCCCACCAGCAGTGAAGAAGGGTTCCTTTATCCCCACAGCCTCTCCAGCATTTGTTGCTAGTTAATTTCTTTATGATAGCCATCCTTACTGGGGTGAGATGGTATCTAAGTGTTGTTTTGATTTGCATTTCACGAATAGCTAATGATGTGGAGCATTTCTTCATGTATTTGTAGGCTTGATGTATTTCTTTCTCTGAAACGCAGAGCTAGATTGGTGAGATGAGCTTTAAGAGGCTTAGATTCAATAGCCTTCAACATTACAAGCTTCACTGGTGGCCCACTGCAATTGCAGAACATTTGACTGTGTATGTATCTGCTTCCTCTTAGTCCAAAGAGAAATATATTCTTTTCCATTTTTTTTTCTTTTTTTTTTTTCTAAGCAACATCAATAGGGAGGTGGGTCATGCCCACACACTATACTCTGTAGAACGATTGTGAGGACAATATGCAATATGTCAACTTTCAAAAAAAAAGAAAGGGGAAAAGAAAAAAAAAAGTAATGTTGATTTAGAAGGGTTAATGTTTAATTGTTTGATCAATCTTATATACCTATATGCATTAATCTAAACTGATCTGATGATGAAAATATGTAATATAACCATTGTTAAATTTAAACAATAAAAATATTAAACTAAAAATAAATAAATAAATAAAAATTTAAAAATAAATAAATAAAAATTTTGACAGTTAAAATCACACTGTTTAAATTTATTCATAATTTTATGGATTATAATTAACAGCTAAGTAACTGTTTTGGACTTAATGACAGTTTAGGCCGCTCTAAAAAGATGAGTAAATTGACATTCACAATTATCTATATTTGAAATATCAATATCTTACTTATGTAATTCACAGTAGTTAAAGTTTGTTCTAGGATGTATAGTGACAAGCATAATCTCCTCAGTCATTCTTGGGTGTGAAGCTTTACATGTTTATCCCAAAACCTGGGGCCTGTGTTCTGATATTTTTGTTTAATTTTATTTTATGAAAAAAAGATAAAACCAATATTCATAACCAAATAAAAGGAGAATAACAATAGTTAATAAATTTCATGTCGTTATCTTTAAAGCAGTTGATCAGGGTATAAAATATGGCCATTAAAATGTCTCTGATCCAGGTTAGCACAAAGTTTCCTGTTTTATGAACTAAGAGACACTAGCAGCATAACTGCCTTACATCTTTTCCCTTTTCCCTACTGTCCTTTCTCCTTTTATCTACCCTAGATCCCTTTTCCTTTTGAACGATTTCTTCAGTTTCTCATACCAAGGAGATGGTACGATGTTAGCACAAGTAAGTCTGATTCATTTCACTTATGAATGTGGTCTCCAGTTGCATCCATTTAACTGTAAAGGTCTCAAATGTATCCATCTTTATAGCTGTATAGCGCTCAAATGTATAAAAAGACCCCATCTCTTTTATCATTCCTTGGTTGATGGGCCTTTCGGTTGTTTCCAAGATTTAATGATTACAAATTGTACTGCTATAAACATGGTGCATATATATCACTGTGGGGTGACATTTTTAATTCGTCTTGTAAGATACCAGGAAGGGGAATAGTAGGTGTTCTAATCTTGCCTCTGCAAGTTTCTAGCGTTTTCATTATTTTCTGAACCCATCAGAATAATGATATATAACTTCCTTGGAGGAAATATCAAGTAATTTATAGAATTTTTGTCATAATTCAAAATAAATTTACAGTTCCAAATAAGTTATTTTATTGATATTAATGTATTTTTCTGAAATTCTTCCAGTAAGTTTGGATCTTTCTGGTTCTTGTCCTCCTATATAAACATATACTGCACAGATTTTTTGTAAAGTGAAATCAGGACTCCCTATATGTAGGGAGCCAACCTCCAAGCGTGTACCCGACCAAGGAGCAATGAATGTGAAACACAAAGAGTTTCACAAAATAGACTAACACTGGAGGACGAGTGGCTTTTATTTCCCTTCGATAAAGAGCCTCAAGTGGCTGGTACAGCTTGGCTTTATTCACTCAGACCCAGGGGCAAGCAATAAGAGTAAAACAGGACTCATCTGTCTCCCACTATCCAAACACACAAGATCTCAGTTGTATTAATTTCCAGTAGCATGTGAGCACATAGCGAAGCCCACCTATCTTTCTAGTGCTCAGAGAGGACAGTTAGGCCTTAATCTTCCTGTCTATTTTCCTATACCTATAGAAACACCTTACAGACCAGGGCACTGGATCCGTTTCTTGGCCTCATCTCTTCCTGAGCTTTATTACTTGTATCTCCATTGCCATTGGCTATGGATCCTGGGTAATACTGCAGGTGCTGCCTGGACCTTCTGCTGTGCTTGGCCCAGGAATTTGGGTGCAGATCAGTTACTGAATCTGGGCTAGGACCAATGAAGCTGGACTCAATGTCAATGTCAGGTCTACCCTTCCAGCAGTCGAGGTAATGGAAACTCAAGTCCCAGAAGAGCTTGAGAAAATGGTAAAGGATCCTCTCCACTACTGACCATTTGGACTTTATTACCAACAGATGAGTTAATATATAAAAATTGAGGAGTGAATATAGTGATTTTCTGATCAAAGTAACCCCCACAAAACAGCCAGAATTAAAAAGAAAGAAAGCTATAACATGCTATCTTATTTCCAATTGAACAAATACTATACTAACAACCAATAGACCTAATGAAAATGAATGCCAATCCAGAATGGTAAAGTCAGCCAGTTATCTTTTAAGAATGAAAAAGTACTAAAGATGTTGTCGGGAAAATCAACGTTGAGAAGGTCTTCACCTAAATATTTATACCAAAAGAAAATTACACAATATCCTTATGAGGCAGATAAAAGGAATAATAGAAAATAATAAGTCTAATCACTCAATAAACCTCTGACACAAATGATAAGGTGAAACTGAAAGTTTGAGAACAACTCATATAAAAGGGTAAATGGAGTAAGAAGATATTTCAAAATGCAATAGCAATACTTGGATCTCTTTTAATTCATAAATTTTAACTTAAATTAAGTGAACAATCTTCCCTAAAAGAATTATATGAGAAAATTAACTCAAAAAAGGAAGTATTTTTATTATCCTTTAATTGTTAAAGAGGTGAGTTTGAAAATGAAAATTAAAATAAAAAATTTAAAAATAAAATGAGGAATCTCTACCAATACCACTTGAGCAGGCACATTCACCAGTATAAGTGAAAAAATATATATGATCATCCTAATAAATTTAAAGATAACATTGATAAAATATATTCCCACTTACAAAACAAACAAAAAACACTTGATAACCTAAAAATAATTCTGTAAAGTTAATGGTTATATATGAAGAATTACAGCACCAGGTACTATTCTTACTATTCTAATTTGTTTATTCCTCACAACCCTGTAATACAGGTAATGATATTGCTCTTGTCTTGTAGGCAAAACAAGTGAGTAACAAAAACGCCAAGTCACTGGTCTAATGTAATAGATGCTAATTAGCAGAAAAGAGACTAGGGCAGATGCAATAACACAGAGTTTATACTTGGAACCATCACACTAAATTTCAGGTAAAGCGCTTTTTTAAAAAAATAAACTCAAAGAGCCTCGAGTCCGCAGATGAAAGGAGTATCTATCTGAGTCATAATTGGGAGTGAAATTCTTTAAAAGCTCATCTATTTGAAGAATGGAAAATTTTCAGTCTAGTTTGTAGGGCTATTTTAGGCTTATGCAACAATCCCCAGCCCTATGTTAGCCAGAACACTTGGAAACAGCCCTTTGGCCTCTAAGTGCTCTTTATCTCTAATCCAGATTAGATACCATGGATGCATTCATCTTCCATCCTGCCTGGACCCCAATAGCCAAAGGATGTGCTATACTGAGACCAAGTTTAAACCCAGGAGTTAAGAATAGTTAGTATTAAGCACCACCATGATTGTTACCCACCATAGTTCTTCTACTCTTCCAGAAGCATTAACAGTCCTGGAATCCTGGGGGACATCAGGGGCAGCAGTTCTCAGACACCTCTGTCATATCTTGTCCTGGGAGACAGACCCTTCTCCTAAGTGTCACTTGCTCCTGAGGACTTTCTCTCCTAGACAGTCTGACACTGTTGGCTTTTTTATTTTTGAACATGTATAATTCTTCAGTTTTATTTTACAATTTTTTATAGTAGGTATTCAATTCTGTAAAAAAAATTGTATCACCTTTCTTAATATTTAAATATGTTGCTTTACTTTTAATAAAATTCTCCATTGTTATTGTCATTTGTTAAACTAGCAACTTTTATTTCAGATCCTATCGAGTAATGATCTTTATTAGTTTCTTTCAGCGACAAAAAAATGACTTTAACACTATCTTGGAAGGTAGAAAATATTGCAGCAAAAGAACAGAGAGAAAATTACTATTTTGATAAATTATATAAATATACATATGCTTAAATATACATACATATACCTAAGGGTAGTTATGACAGATATGTACTCAAATATTAACCATGTGTGCAATGATTAAGTCATAAAATTTTAATTTTTTTTTTATTCATATTTTTCAAGTTTCTATAATGAATGCACATAAGTTGATATTTTATTTAAGAATTCACCTTAGTTTTGTAATAAATTAACCCTAAACTTTTTCCTTTGCTTAAGATTTGCAAAAGATTTTTTACTTCAAATTCATTTGAGCATGTCCCTGCAGTGCTTATGGCATGCGATTTCTCTAGGCTATACCTAAACTTTTAAAATATTAGGGAAAAAAGTTTAACGCTCTATGCAGTTCCTGAGAAAAAGCAGAGGAAATGACCACCCACTTGCTAAGAAGAGGTAAAATAAAAGTCACATCAACTGAGCCTGTTCAAATAGAACCAAAACCACTACAAACAGCCCTAGTTCACCTCAGTCACTGAAAGGAAAGCAGTTTTTTCCCAGAATTCAAATAATGAGTGAGTGGAATTCAGAAACAATGATCACTGAATTGCGGTGAGCCTAGCACACTTTATATGCCTTCCAATGATACCAATGGCAAGCCACATTTTGATGAGAGAGAGTGAAATTTCTCTCACAGCTATTCAGCTGCGGCACATTTTGGGCTTTAGAACCACGTTCCTGAAGGCTGTTATCCCTCCTAACATGGAAGGTTAGGCAGTTTTAAGTGTGTGTTTCTGGATGTGCATTTTTGCAGTGAAAGAAAATAGACCACCCCAGAAGTTAAGATACTTCTAATATATTTTGTGGTGACAAATAGATTTTCCAGAAGTTGGAGAGTAGAAACTATAATAGTAAGTGCTAGATTTTTCCATATTCTACTGGTTTTCTTGAAAGAATAGAAAAACAAGCTATTCAAGAATTACATTGCATTCCTAAGAAAATTGTTGAATCAGCTGGCTTTCATACATAGGTTAGCCATGAGGGACTAATTAGAACTTTCACATTTTCAAGAAAGGCAGCTTGTTACCAGTGTATGCTTGGTAGACTTGAGTTAATAAAACAATGCTTTTTACCTTTGTTTTTTCATGTTTTATTATTAAATGAATTTCAGTATTATCTCCTTAGTTTGATAAAGACCATTGATTCATGTTTGAGTCCACTTTCTTTGGAGGGTGAGGAGGTAGGACTCTCTAATAAACCATATTCAGAATACATATTCTGCATATTTTATATATGAATCATTTGAACTTTTTATTTTCAAAACAGTAAAAAAGATGGAGTTGAAAACAAGATAACAGGAAATTAATAATGGCTATTAGATGACGCATAGTATCGTCTCCAAAGTAGCTGCTCAGATTACCAGGTATAGGCAAGTAAGACTGATAAAACAATGTAAGCACTGACTGTTGCTTTCTGTGTACTAATAGAATTAGCAGTACAATTAGCAGTACAATTATCATAGCTGTCTGGTATATATCTTCCTTCCTTCTTTTCTCCTTTTGCCTATCCCAGTTGGTCTTTCCTTTAAAGCAGTTTCTCTCCCTTTTACCATATCTATTATAGGGTAGAATATATATATATATATATATATATATAATATTATATTTAATGTATATATTATATGAATATATATATAATATATGCATTTTTTGCAGAGCCAGGGTTTGAACTCATGCCCTTGCGCTTGCCAGGCAAATGCTTATTGTATTGAACTATCTCCCCTGCCCCTCTATTGTATATTTTGGATTGTATTTATTCATTCAGTTTCTTACACAGGGAGACAATATAATGTTGACATGTATGAGTCTGATTTATTTCACATATGAGTATGGTCCCTAGTTGCATCTAGTTACCAAAAAATGCCTCACGTTTATTTTTCTTCATAGCTGAGAAATAACCAGTTGTATAAAAGTAACACATCGTTTTACTCTTCCTGACAAGGTTGGCTAGGGGTTTATCAACTATATTCTTTCAAAGAACCAACTCTTACATTAATTGAGTCTTTGTATTTTTTTTTCTTAGTCTCAGTTGAGTTAATTTCTTCTCTTATTATAATTTCCTGTATTCTTGGGGCTTTAGTTTTGACTCTCTTCTTTTTCCAGAAGCTTGAGGTGTAGCTTTAGATCATTTATTTGTCCTTCTGTTTTTCTGACATGAGCATTCACTACTATAGATATCTGCATTTATTGTATGTCACAGGTTCTGGTAAGTTGTATCTGCATTTTGATTTGCCTATAGATAATGGTTGATTTCTTCTTTCAGCTCTTCTGTGACCCATACATAGTTCATGAAGTTATTGCTTAACTTCATGTGTTTATGAAGTTTTTGTGGTTTCTTTTGTCAATAATTTCCAATTTCATTGCACTATGGTCATACAAAATATATGGGATAATTTAAAATCCTTTCCATTTATTTAAGCATGTTCTATGGGCTAGTATAATGGTGTATTTTAGAAAATTCCCTGTGTAATTCTGAGAATAATTTGCATCCTGTTATTGGTTGGAACAGTGTAAAGTTCTGCTAAGTCAATTTGTTCACAAGTTTGGTTCAGTTCTATTATTTACTAATTTTTTATCTAGTTGATCTATCTCCATGTGACAATGAAATATTAAGTTCCCCCATTACAAATGTGTTATTGCTTATTTGGTGTTTCATGTATATTAATATTCACCTTATAAAATTAGATGTTCCCATATTTGGTGCAGATGAATTTATGACTATTATCTCTTCCTCTTGAAATTTTCCCCTGACAAGTATGTAATGACCTTCTTTATCTCTTTTGATCATTCTTAAATACGTTCACATTTTCTACATACTGAAAGCTACTCCTGATTATTTCTGGGTTCTTCCTGCTTCGAGTATTATTTTCCATTCTTTGACTTTCAGTATATGCCTTCCCTTTTGAGTTAGATGTGTTTTTTAGTATAGAGCATATTGTTGGATTTTTTTTTCTTGATCCACTCTGCCAGTGTGTTTCTTTTGGTTGGTTAAATGAAATCATTTACATTTATGGGTTCCATGGTTATGATGGACTTTCTTTTACAGACAGTCTATTTCATTTCTCCAACAAGTTTTACTAGCTCTTCTTATGCTGAATTTTTGGGTTCTTGATTATTGTATGCATGAGTATAGATTTATTTTGGTTATGACTAAAGAGTTCTATAAATCTGTTATTTGTATGTCACCTTTTTTTCTTATTTTGGGGAAATTTGCTGTTATTACTCCTACAAATAGTGTTTTTATGCCATTTTCTTCGCTCCTACTTTTTGTTGACACCTATCAATCTTACACTGTGTGTGTGTGTGTGTGTGTGTGTGTGTGTGTGTGTGTGATCTTGCATCTCTTTAATTGTTATTTTTAATAGAGTTTTCCTTTTGTGGTCACCAGCTACAAAGCTGTCTTCCAGGTCTAAGAGTCTTTAGTTTAGTTCTAGCAGTTTTTCCAGCTTTCAATGAAATTTTTAATTTACTGGATAACTCTTTGAATCTGTGTCATGCATTTAAATTCTTTCCTATATTACTATTTCAAGGTTTCCTTCATTTTCCCTACATGCTTGTATTTTTTTTTTTTTTAGAATTTATTTTTTATTTTATTTTTTTTCTTGTTTCAGAACTTTGTTTATTTATTTATTTTTATGGCTGGCTCAGCCTGCTCTGAGGTCAGGGCTGGCGCAGCATGTGGTGCCGGGGATCGAACCGCAGTCCCTGAAGCCGCCTAAGCCATCCTAGGCAGGGGCTTTAGACCACTGAGCCATCCTGCCGGGCCCCAGTGCTTGTATTTTTTTTAATATATGTCTTCCATAAATATAACCTCAACAATTCTTTTCTTATGGTTGTCATTTTTTTTTTTACCTGAGAGATTATTTCTGATCTGATTTTCTCTATGGCCTCCTAGAGTTGTTTTTCTTTTTCTTTTTACTTCAATTTCTATAATTTCAGGTGCATCATTTCCAATTTCTTCTTTACTGATGTCTCCTGGCCTTATTCTGGGTGACCTGGAGGTCTGAGATTGCATTGTAATTCTTCATCTCAGTAATTTCTTGTTCAGAAAAAATTTTTTGGTTTGTTTTCTGTGATGATCCTTGTGAGTTTTGGTAGTAGGCAGCTAGATGACTTTTCTCTAGGAAAAGTCTGTTTTTCAGGATTATCTTGTACGTGTAGGAGATTCTTGCTTTGTGTCTGTCCCGAGGTCCTACCTTCCCTATCAAGTAAGAGTAGAATATTGTTTTCTTTTCCTGTTTGTTTTTGGGTTTTTTTTTTGTTGTTGTTGTTGTTGTTCGTTTGTTTGTTTTTTTCCTTTTGCAGTACCAGGAACTAAGCTCTGGACCTTGCATATGTCAGTCAGACTTTTACGCCACTAAGCTTTCTCCCTGGAGCAGAATGTTGATTTCTGTTTGGCTCTTGCTCCAGGCTTTTACTGTAGGATATGGTGAGGTTATTATCAAGAGCTTTCCAATGTTGTTACACAAGGGTGAATAAGTGATTACAACAAATGTGACAGCCTAGCTACAGTAGTAAAACTGGCAACAATGATAGTATCAAGTATAATGTGCAAGTTTACAAACTATTTTAACTATTAATTTGGCATGTTAGACCATAGGAGCAAAATTTATAGTTATATAACAGAATCAACCATAAATTAAGAATTTGTATGCAAAGTGTTTCCTCTTATTTGAGTGGATTTACCCTGAGGTCCTCCAGACATGCCTGTTACCAGGTTCCAGACACCTCCTGGCTGGCTACCTGTCCTGTGGGGTATGGGGATGGGCCAGGCACCAGGTTTCTCCAGACAGAGGTTCTCACAGTAATAGAGGTGCAATGACAGGGCCTTTCTCCTCACCTGCAGCTCAGCATAACTTACCAAGCCTCCCTTGATGGCATGGGGTTGCATTTTTTTAAAATAAAAATACTGTGTTACTATCCACTCAATGCCACCAAAGTACTGAAATGGAGTGTGCTTAACCATGATCCCTACTGCTACTGGAGTCCTTTACCACTGTGTAGAATGGAGACGCAGCTTTTTGTCAGTATAAAAATTTTCAGAGACAGTTTGCCACCGCCTGAAATACAGAACTTTTTGGCTGTTTGTTTTCTTCCAAAATTTATACTGAATACTAAAATATTAATCTTTAATGGTAAGTGAAACCTTAGTAAATGGAATTAATAGTACTTCAAGGAGAGATCCCAAAGAATTTTCTAGCTTTCTTTCCTTCATGTAGGGCAAGAAGTTAGCTATCTATGACCTCCAACAAATCCCTCATCAGAAAAGCAGCATCTTGGCACCCTGTCTCAGCCTTCTGGCCTCCAGAACTGTGAAAAACAAGCATCTGTTGTTTACAGTGGTGTTTTGTTGTACAGCTCAAACTGACTAAGGCAACCCACTAATGTTAAGACATGGAGAAAATTAATTAAAGTGAATATGTAGAGGGGAACATATCTGCCATCCCAAAATAATATTTCACTAGCATCATCAATGTTTTGACAGTAAAGACAAACAAAATATTAAAAAGAAAGCAAAAAAATTTGGTTTGGTTTTAATCTTAAAATAATTTAAAGTATTAAGTAAGAAAAATGGGAAACAATTAGAACTTTCCGCTTGTCTCTTATATTAACAATTTTTCCTTGCTTTGAAGTTTATATGTATTCAAAAATATGCTTAACTATTTTCATTAAGTGTTTTTTGCCTCTTTCAAACCACTGAATCAAAAGAAGCTTTTAGATGCTATGAACTTAGCATTGCAGATGGATCATAAAACAGAATGATCAAAAAAGAAACAGCTACTTACACAAAGACTGAGATCAAAGGATATCTGTGTAACGCTGTGACAGACTTCAGCTACCTCCCAGTGAAGCATTTCTCCTCCTATTCATTCATCTGTACGACTCGTGGGCTGACTGAGAAATTAGAGTAGGCCTGTAGGACACTGGCAGCCACACAAGGTAGCAAAAGCTTGAGAAAGACTTGCTTATTAGGGTTGGCCTTTGGGGAATATTCCTTTTGGAATCAGATTTTAAGGCTGCCAAAGAAGCCATGTGCAGAGAGCTGTAACAGCAGAGAACTGAAAATTCAGTTGGGGCTGTAGAGATAGCTCAGTGGTCTAAGCATCTGCCTAAGCAAGCTCAAGAACTGGGGCAAGATCCCTGAGAATGCATGCTGTACTGGTCCTATGCCAAGCCAGCCACCAAGACTGGGTGTGGTGGTGCACGGCTGTAATCACAGTGCTGGGGAAGGCTGAAACAGGAAGATCACTACAGGTCTGAACTGTGTAGTGAGACTCTGTACCAAATATGTGAAATTTAAAGAGGAAGGATGAAGGAAAAGAGAGAAGGGAAGAAGGAAAGAAGGAAGGAAGGAAGGAAGGAAGGGAAAGAAAGAAAGAAAGAAAGAAAGCCATTTCAATTGGTCACCAATGCAGCTAAGATCCCAACTAAGGTCAGTACCAATTAAAAGACATCAGTGAGTCCATTTGTGGCATTATAATCTACCCAGGTGACCATAAAAAAAAAAAATCAGCATTACCAAATCATAAGAACTAACGAATTGCTATAGCATTATATTAGGGCATTAACTTTAGGATATCTTTTCATAGTAATGAAAACCCATTAAAAATAAATGAGACTCTGATAATCTTCCCAGGGTTAAAATTGGATCAGAATTCAAAATAAAATCTCTATGGTTTAATATATTTCACACTATTAATATTTAAATAAAAGGAAAATTAAGTCAACAGAGAAAAAACACTGACTTTTTTTATTTATTCATTTATTTAGACAGGCTCAGCCCACCCTTAGGGCTGAGCTGGGGCAGCATGTAGTTCTGGGGATCGAACCACAGTCCCCTGCACCTGCCTAAGCTTGCCTACTCAGGTACTTTAGACCACTGAGCTATCTTACTGGCCCCAATTTCTGATTTATTTAAATATTGTTAGTGTGAAATATAAGCATGTACTTTAAACCATAGAGATCTTATTTTGAGTTCTGATCTGTAATTTACCTACTTTTTGACTCTGGTGCTTGCGAAGCTGCCTGGATACCATCTCAGAGTTTCACAGCAAAACAATTCCACATGGGCTCCGACTTGCCTTTCCAAATATGCAAGATCCTCAGCTCTCAAATGCATGTATGCTATAGTTTGAGAAATTAAAATTACGTTATTTTTAGAGAAGAGTTAAAGCTCATACCATTAAAATTTGAATTTAATGGGTTTACATTTCTTTATTCACTCTTAATTTTTGATAAAGTTTGAAGAATTGAAGTCTATGATCCATGGAAAGCTGTGGTTAGTATGTAGAAGAAAAGATCTTTTGCAAAAGAGAAGTAGACAAGGGATTGTGTGAGTAGGAAGCGAGAGACGGGGAAGAGGATGAAAGCAGAATCAGGTGATGTAAAGCACATGTATCAGCTCCCTGTGAGGAATTTAATCATTATTTACTGCAAATATTACTAAGAAAAGCAAAATGAATGGTCTTTTGACAGAGAAATAAATGCATAACCAAAAAGTGCATGCAAAAGTGTTCACTAGATATCTGGGAGATACTAATTAAAAATGATGTCATGCTGGCCATTTCCTCAATGCATGCTGAGACAGCAGTTGAGACTGGGCATGGTGGTGCATGTCTGTAATCCCAGGTCTGGGGAGACTGTAAACAGGAAAATCACCACTAGGCCAATGTAGTAGTGTCCCTGAACACCTTGTAGACCTTTCCCTGAAAATATGAAAATAAATAAGCAAGTAAATAAATAAATAAGCAATAAAACAATAAGATATAGCCACACATTTTTCCAGAACAATTAGAGATAAGAAATACTGAATGCTGATCAGTATAAAGAACAACTAGAGGGCCTGCCAAACAGCCCAGTGGATTAAAGTGCCTGCAAGTGGGCGCAGGGGCCAGGTGTTCAATCCCTGGGCCTGCTGTGCTGGCCCCTTCCCCAGGAGCACTGAAACTGCAATAGAGACTAGGCATAGTGGTGCGTGCCTCTAATCCCAGCTCTTGGGAGGCTGTAAATAGGCCTGATCTAGTAAGGAGACCCTGAACAGCCTGTAAACAGTTCCCTAAAATACAAACAAACAAAAAAGGAAAAACCAAAATTCTCATACATTATTAGTAAGAATAAAAATCATTCAAGCACTTTTGAAAAAGATCTGGAAATTTCCCATGAAAACAAATATATATCCAAATTTGTGATAAAGGAACTTCATACTTTGATATTTAGAATATAAAAATAAGAAGCCTTTTTGTCTCAAAAACTAACTATAACTTTTTTTTGTCTATGAAACTGAGCATACCAGACTATAGATAGAAATTTTACTTGTAAAAGCCCCAACTGAAAATAGGCTACTTTTCTATCATTGGAAGTGTTATGATTTGTGTCTAGTTGACTCCCCAAAGCCTCATGCAGTCATGGGGTGGGGACTTGCAGAGTTTGAGACTAACTCATGATCCACTGGGATTATGTGTCTTACTTCGTACTGCTGGGATTATGAATTTTATTACTTCTGGGATTATGTGTGTAGTTTGAGGCAGATATCTTGAGGCAGAGAGCCTGAGTGTATTATAAGAGAGGCAGAGAAACAGACTTGCTCTCAGTTGTTCTCTGTTGCCCAGATTGGTTGGTTCCTCTGTCACCATTTTGTTGCTGTTCCACTGCTATGAACTGGATGTTCTCTTTCGTGTTCCGCTCAGCCATGGGACAGCCGAATATGGACTGAAACTTCCAGTAACTATGAGTTAAGTAAATCTTTTCTTACTTCACTTTGGGTGTCTAGTATTTGTCCCAGCAACAAGAGAAGAGTAGCTAAGACAGGGAGTGTGCTATGCACATAAAATGGAATCTTCCCATAGTGTCCTAAAGTGACATAATTAGATCTGTCTGCAGGGATAGAGCCTGCTGCCGGCATCAGCTGCTTTCCTCTTGCACCTACTTTCATGTTTGTCCTGGCTCCTGCTCATAGATGCCTGAACAGGGCAGGAGTGAGGACTTGATACAACTCAGGACTCCACATCAGCCTGTTTGTGACTTTCTTCAAGCTCCTCTGGCAGTTTAGCTCTTAGCTAGTCCTCATAGGGTTGAAACCAGAGTGTCAGTCTGAGGCTCTCCCTACCTATCCTGATTCCCTTCCTCTTTCTTTCCTGGGTCTTTCCCTCCACAAATCTTTTACACATCCAAGTCTCTTCCTATCTACATCCCAGATGACCCAAACTATGACAATAATTAAAAGAAACAAGCAATATCATGGATGAATTGTAAAAATGTGACACAGATGAAAAACTCCAGATTCAAAGGAATAAATGCTATATGGCTCCATTTCCTTGATATTCTAGACCAGATAACACTGATCCATGATCAGAAAATAATTAGAACTATCTAAGACAAGGTAAAGTTCTATTGTGTTATGGATTTGATTGGATATGTGTACACACACAAACAAATGTATGCACATAATTACTTAGTAGTAAAGATCTGTGAATTTTATCACATAAAATTGTGCCACAAATCAAGCACTATGAAAAATACTGAAGCCTGGTTCTATACCAGCTGAAATATCTAGAAACATATGCCAACTTCTGAAGCTTACTTTAAAATGTACCAAAAAGCAATATGAGGGCCAGTGAGATAGCTCAGTGTACTAAACTCCTGCTTTGGCAAGGTCAGGGACCAGGGTTCAATCCCTGGTCTAGCATGACATGCCAGCCCCACCCTAAGGCACACTGAGCTAGCAACTGAGTCCAGGCACGTGCCTGTAATCCCAGCACTGGGGATGCTGGAAACATGAAGATCACGACAAGTCCAAGCTGCATAGTGACAGCCTATACCATACATACAAATGAAAAAAAAATTATGATTTAGTGAAGGTAATTAAGGATGAGTAGGTAAAAGATACACAGTAAATATATAGTAAAACACTAAGGTAGAATCCAGGGGTATCTTAGATGAATGTCTACTATAAAATACTATGAATTTTTTTCTGCCACCAATAATTTTTATAATAAATCCAGAACATTGTGAATTTGCAAAAGAACCATTTGCATTTCAAAATAACTAGTACAAAACACTGAAGACATGAATGGCTTCAGATTACAAGTACAAGGTAGTTGTGTTGGTCAACTTTCTGCCACTATAGTGAAATAACTGAGATGACTTTTTAAAAAGCAATTCACATTGGCTTATTGTTTCATAGATTTCATTCATGAGTGGTTGTCCTCACTGTTCAGGGCCTGTGATAAGGCAGAACTTCCTGGTAGAAACATGTAGAGAAACAAAATTCCTCACCTCATAGTCAGGACATGGAAAAGAGGAGGTTGCCAGGATCTCACAACTCCCTTCGAAGCCATGACAAAATAACCTAAAGACTTCTTCCAAGGCTTTATTATTAATATTTTCAGAGCCTCCCAAAAGCACAACTCTGGGACAAAATCTTTAACATAGGGAGGTTTAGAGTGTACTCATGATCCAAACAATAGCAATAATATAAAGTAAAAGAAGAGGCATCTCAGACAACTCACCACTACTTCTTGGTGTATAAACCACAAAAACAAAAGCATAAGCTGAAAAATTGGAGGCTGTGGCATTGCAGCCTCCACAGCTACTACATGTCTGTCATCCTGCTGCATTTGGTCCATGAAAGCTAGAAACTCTCCTACTTTATTATTCCTACTTATTCCTACTTTCTGGCTCTTTCTTCCAGATGCTTGTGACAGTTCCATTTAACTGTCAAGTTTTGACTTAGGGGCCACCTAAGTCACTGTGTCACTGTGATCAAAATGCTTGGTATCCTCAACTTATAGAAAGAAATAGTTCAGGCTCCTAGTGTTAGAGGGTTCTGTTCTTGGTTCACTCCAAGGAAGGAACATCATGGCACAGGAAAGTCATTTATCTCCTGGTGACCTAGAAGCAGAGCAAGAAAAGAGCGCAGAGGGCTAAGACCAAAGGACTGTTCATTTACCAAAGAGCACATGGCTGTGACCCACACAGATACACAGAGAAATGCAATTTACTGATACTCTGGGTGGTCCCTAAGTCAAAGCATCTGGAAGAAAGAGTCTGAATGTAGGAATCAGGTAAGGAGAGTTTCTAGCTTTCATGGGACCAAATGCACCAGGATGACAGATATGTAGTAGGTGTAGACAGAAACATTGTAGGAGATCAGAGTGTCAACATGAGGTGTTCCCCGGAGCAAAGGGAAACTCGCTTTTCTGTTCTATTTAATTTGTGACTTTGTTATGAGGGGTTTGAATAGTCAAATGTAGTGACTATTAATAATAAATATAAAATAAACAGACATGTAAAAAGAGCTCTACTAACTCTAAGAAAAACAAAAATCTTTGTAAGAAGTAGAAGTAGACTTTCAATGTAATATAAGCTCAACTGTTGACAACACTGATGTACGCAATAGAGGGAGTCACTTGTGTTGACTTAACTTATCCTACAACAACACTGAAAGTAATTAGAAACAGAAATTATGCATATTTATGGTGAGTAGAAGTCAAAATAAAACTAAATAATTCTCTTTCATAGTTGAAAATCAACTAAAAATGCAGAAAACTGAAAAATCAAGAAAACAGTAAAGGAAAGTTATTTAAAAATATCATCCCACAAGATTTAAAAATGTCACACTACAGTAATATATGGACACCCATATTTATTGCAGCACAATCTGTAATAGTTAAATTTTGGAAAAAACCCAAATGCCCATCAACCAAGAAAGACATGAAAAAATGTGATAGTTCTATATAATAGAGTACTACTCAGCCATAACAAAAAATACTTCAGATCTTTATAGACAAATGGATATAACTTGAGACCATACTCATAAATGAAATAAATCAGACTCACATGTGTAGACATTTTATTTCTTCCCTAAAATGAAAAGCTGAAAGAGTAAAGAACTTCCAAAATGTATGATAGATAATGTGAAATGAGAAGGAAGTCTTCAAAAGGAAAAAAAGGAAGAATAAGGGAAAATAACAATATGCGGTGTATTATTAGCCATTGTTACTCTCTTATTATCTTGTTTTGAAAATTTGCTTCCTTGTTTTTGTTATTTTTTTCTCTTTAAAGTAAAAAATGTAGTATAAGAAAAACTAAATATCTAAAGTGACCATTGCTGAGGGAAGAAACTGAGGTTAAGTATGCACGCAGGGTCCACTGTTTGCACTTACGTGACTTATAAACGCATGACATGTATCTGCTTTCATAAAAATAAATCGTTGTTTTTGGTGTCTAGTGCGCTTATGGGTACAGTGCAGATTTGTTTTTCCATACTCAATCTACTCAGACTCTAAACATTCCGAGGTGTAGGAAAAAGAAGAAATGCAAAGACTTAAAAAAAACAGGAAGACTTCAATGTATTGACCATGTGCAAACTCTGTGATAGCTCTTCATTCCCTGGAAGGTCACAAATTCACCCCTTTGGCCTGCCAAATAGCTCAGCAGATTAAAGCACCTGCAAGTAGGTGCAGGGGCCAGAGGCTGGATCTCCATGCTGTGCCAGCCCTGCCCCCAGGGTGCGCTGAGAATGCAGTTGAGACTGGGTGTGGTGGCACACACCTGTAATCCCTGCTCTTGGGAGGCTGTAAACAGGAGAATCACTACAAGTCCAATCTAGTAGTGAGAGCCTGAACACTCTGTATAATATATATATATATATATATATATATATATATATATATATTATTCACTTCTTCAAGATTTGTGCAGCACATGACAGAAAACAGCACTAGTATCACAGGAAAGTGTCCTGTGATAGGTTTCTTGGGAGGCTAATAGGAAGACCTCTAGATGTATCTATCAGATTCCTTGGTTTTAGTAAGACATCCACGATGTACTGTTTAATCCACAAAGAGAGAGGAGACATAAGTACCACAGTAATTTGAATGTTCAACTCTGGCTATTTAAAAAATAGCTCATCAACTTTGGGGATTTGTGAAATTAAAAAAGAGTAACCTACTAATTTATTACACATATAGCTGAAAAACAAAGATCTAGTAAAGAATATCACCAAATCAACATTAAGTTCTAGGGTTCAGCTAATTCATAGACAAAGTTATTTTAAAATACCCACAGAGAGCCCAATTTCCATGTAGGACAATAAATCATAATTGACAAACATAGAGAAGAGAAGTGCTCCACACAGACCAGAGCTGATCTTCTGGAATTCAAGTTCAGACTCTACCACTTACTAGCTGTGTGATCACTGTAATTGCCTAGTTCATTGTCTTATAAGGAAAGAAAAATATTCAGATATTTAGAGAACAATACTTAGTAATAAAACATTGCCCAAGAACCAGCACTAATTTTCTAGGATCCTTATACTCTCCATAAAATTATGCCTAATGGTTATTGTCCACCTCAAAGTAAGCTGAGCCATGACTACTGGATATAAAGATTTTATCACGGGATCACCACCTAGACTCACTAGTCTCATAAAGATGTAGAAGGAGGTAGAGAAAGATAGATTAAAATCACCATGTGAAATAAATGCCATGAAAATTGAGAGTAATGGTGCTACAGTCCAATAACTTTTCTGAACCTGAAAGTAATTTTACTTTTCCCCAAAGTATACTGTAATAGTTGAGGAATGAAGGGTAAAAGGGATAGTGTCATTCACCTAATTATGTACAGTGCTTCCCATTCAGTCATCTTCAAGTCCATGTGCTGGGATAGTAATTTTTTTTTTACCAAAGTAATTCTTCAAAGGAAAGTTTTCAGTGTTTTATGGAGCTAGACAATGAAATACTTAACATTCTCTATGCCACTATGAAGACAAAAGGAAAAGAAAGTGATTCTCTATGGAAAAAATGTATTGCTCTTATACAACGCTAAACATGGAGAAGAATAAATAGAGCTCTTTCTTGCATTGCTGAAGGTTAATCAAGGACTGGCAGAACCATCAAAAACTTGGAACCTTTAGGATGAAGCATTGAAGAGCCTCTCGTGGGTAAAGACTCTCAGCCCTCTGAGGGACTGAAAGATACCAAAAAAAAAAAAAAAAAAAAAAAAAAAAAAAAAAAAAAAAAAAAAAAAAAAAAATGAGTGGTGGAGGAAGAAGGTTATAAATACCAGTGATGGTCTCTTGATCAGTTGCAGAAAAGAAGGCTATAAATTCTACCTGTTTTTTTTCCTTGTTGATAGACACTCTAAACAAGTTTCTACTTTCTAGTGAGGTTGTTGGTAGTAATTAATGATATATTGGGTGCAATCAGTAGCCAAATTCTAAAGTGGGATTGAGAAAAATAAAGTAAATGGACCTTAGCCAGAAATTCTAGAGTCAGCCAGAGCCTGACTCAGTTTGGAATTTCTCAAAAGTGGAAGGAAAAGAGTACAATACAAGTTGAGTGAGGGACCACTGCATTAGGTGAAATAAATTTTAATGTGAATAGTTTAGAAGGACAAATATCAGCAGCCAAAGGAGTTAATATTTGTCTTTAGTTGGTTGCACAAGACTCTCTCCCTCAGGGAGAAATTTCTCTTTTGTGAGCCTTGGACAATGCCACAACCATCTTTGAATACAAAGACCAAAGAAAGCTAAGTATATCCTCTCCAGGCTCCAGATACAAGCATTTTGCCTCAAGCGCAGGATTCTTTTTCCTGGCTTTTGTACCTTCAGTGAGTGATGCGGGGATGAAGAGACAGTTAGTGGATGGTGCAGGGTTCAGCGGGAGGGATGAACAATGAGACTCTCCCAGCTGTCTCCTGTGAAGATTGGGCTTGGAGCAGTGCCTAAATCTAAGCATTTCAGAGGTGGGACTTTACTGTGTTCCCTCCACCTGGCCCTTCTCTGTCCCCTACCTCATGTTGCTCCATACATTTCTCCTCCTCAATTGGAGTTATTTTCCATGATTTGCAATGCAGAGCCAAACAAAACTGTTTGCAGTACATTAGAAGAGAGACAGTCATCAGAAAGCAGCAGAAGTATATGACTTGTTAATAGGCCCTTTCTGACTACAATCTTGAACTAAATGTTATGCAGAAAGTCAGATAACACTGAGCAAAAAAGTCTGTGCCCCATTTCTCTACAAGTGAGAGAAAATGGAAAAACATCATAAAACTTATGACTGAGACTTGAAAAACCCTGACTTCCAACCTGGTCAATCACCAAGTCTTGTACTCTCTAACATAAGTGACTACTTAGGCATAAGCACTGTGTACAGTTCCAGGGGTATGTGAATCCTGGAAGACCATTCCTTTTCTAGATGCTGAAAACAATAGGGTCTTTGTGCAAAGATGCAGCCACCAAAGGAATTCCTGAGAAACTATAGATTTTGCTATCTTATTGTCAGAGTTTTCTCGTACTGGGACACAATATCCAACATCCACCACCTAAAGAGTGGGGATTTAATTTGACTCATAATTCCAAGGGAGTTTAGCCATGCTTGGGTGACTCAAAGCCCGAAGTGTGGAGGAAGAATGTTGTTGTATGTTGTGATCTGGCGCCGAAAGAAACGACAAGAAGACCCGATGAATGTAGTTTCAGAGGTGTCACTGAGATCTGTCTCTCTCAAAGTGAGCCCAGAACTCCAGAAGCATCGCCTTTTTATTTAGGTCATACAACAGAAGAATTACAAGGAGGAGACTAGATAATCACCAATGTCTCAAGTAAGGGTGGAGACATCAATCAGAATAAACTGTTACCACCTTTTTAAATCCTAGTTTTCTGAAATCCCTAAGTAACAGATTACAACCCGCCCTAAACTTTGTTTATTGTTCTTCACTTCTTTACGATGCTAGTTTCTTATCTCTGCAGAATGTGGCAGAGCAAAGCGATGCAGTTCTTGGCAGCTGAGAAGCCGAGCAGGGACAAGAGCCACAAGGGGGCAAAGGACCAGAGACAGTACCCACCTTCCCGTGAGGCACCCGGAAGTGCATTTTACGAATCTTCCTGGATGCTCTCAAGCCAACCGATGTGATGGAAGGAAGTCTAACCACAACAATTACAGGTTAATTTGTGAAAAGAGCATAGAATTGGATCTCGAATTTAGCAAGAAAAATGTACAGCAGAAACCTGAAATATGCTTCTCTCAGCTAGGGTTCTAATTCAAGGACTGTGCAAATTTTCCACATAAATATTTTTCTTTAGTATTCAGTAACTATTATAAAAGGGAGTTTCACTACAGCATATATTAACTCCTCTTTATTAGTCACTTTTAAAATATCCATTTCCCTTTTATAACATCCAAATGAAGCTTTTGTCTTTTGTTCTTCCAGCTTCCCCCCCAATGGACTATTTCCCAGCATTGCTGAAGAAAATTTCCTTTCCTCTGTAGTCCATGACTCCCATTAGAGGCTAATAATTCAAGTCTCCCTTGTTAATTTAAATCTATCACCAGAAATAAAATCTTGCTTCTGACCAGCAATACCCTCTCAGGCAAATTCAAGTGAATTTATTTGAAGCCGTGCCGCTAAAGGAAATCAACATGGTCACTCTAACTAATTTCTGTCCCGGAGGTCCTGCTTTGACTCTGGCCTTCTACCAAAGTCCCTCTCTCAGTGAGGGACAGTCTAGTCACCCAGGCACTCCAAGGGAAATATGCTGAAAATTGACCTGGATTTCTGCCTCTACTCTTCCCGTGGTTCTCTCTAAGCTATCCGTTGCTCCACATTCCTCCCGGTAGAGCCTCCTCCTATCACAGAAATGGGGCTGCCCTCTCTCAGACTTTAGCCCTCTCTTTTTGCGCAGTCAGATTCTGCGCAGTGCCTCCACGTGACTTTTTAAACAGCTCATTGTTCTGTTTAACGTTATTTGATGGCTACCTTCTGCCTTAGGAAGCAGTCCAAACATTTCAACATACCTGAAAAGCTATATAGAATTTTATCCTCTCCTGCTAATACAATCTACTTTTTGACAATTCTTGGCTCTCCCAGTGCCATTTGAATTTCCCCAAGTGCACCAGTGCCTTGTTCCTTCGTGAAGCTTTGCCAGAGGAAGAGCACGACAGTATGGCCAGAAAGGCTTTCTCTTCACCCACTTATCCTCCTAGCTAAATCTGCTTCTTTGTCTAAATTCAGCTCATATGTTGCCTCTGCCAGCAGCCTCAGATTGCCAAACTTTAGTCCTGGGTAAGCAGCTCCACCGCTATACTGTATTTTCCCTTACATCGAAGCCAGTACAGTCAACTGAGTTCTCTGCACTACCAACGTAGTGCTTAGCAAGCAGCAGGTAGCTGTGGAGCAATGCATTAACTTGCATGCTTTTGTACTAGAATTTCATCCTCTGTAAGTAAGTAGAAAGACACTGTTTAGTTTTACTTTCCAGCTCCATTCCTAATGACATGGCTTTTACTTTTAAGTTTTATTTGGATGTTAATTCAATGTCTTAAAATTTCATTTACATAAGCCAGAAATAGCTAAGCAAAATCATAAGAAAAAATACTATAGAACATAGAAAATAGAGCTATTATGCTTTCAAATTGAATTGTCATCTGATATTAATCTACTATATTTTCAAAAAAATGAAGTTTGCTTAGTTCATAAGACCTATAATATATGCTGCTCATAAGTTGTATATTAAAGACAGCTTTTTAAATTTTTTAACTGATAAACAATGACATAAAAATTGCACATATTAATGGGATACCATGTAATGTTTGGATCTGTGTATATAATTTGTAATGTTTAACACTTAGATTAAATGTACTGATCTCAATAATTTATCAAACCAGTATCATAAAAACTGTCAAAACCTTTGCCTTTAGTTTTTCCAAATGTACAGCACATTGGAGTTATCTGAAGTTACCCTAATACGCGATAACACATAAGAATTTTAACTGTATTTATTACTCAATGATCAACCTTTCCAGTTCTTTCCAGCTTAAACTGACCCCTAGCTCTCTATTTGCTAGATAAACACTATCCTACTACACTCAGCTTCTACACAAGCAGCTTCTGTAGCTGCCACATCTGAGGGCAGTCATGTGCCCAGCTGAACTGAGTCTATGGTTCTGGACATGGCAGACTCACCTGAGGGTTATTGCCAATGTTACATAAAAGGACAACAGAGTGGAAAAAGGTATACTATGCACTCTCATGGAGGAGCTTGCAAGGCTGGTTTTTCTGATAAGAACTCAGCAGTTTTCATTGTCAGAGGAGCTCGGGTCCTAGCTGTCACAGGGAATGACTACTCCTCTCTGGTAGTCTGGTCTTTGTCTTGTGCATGGATTCCTGGCTCCAGTGCAAATCCCCTCAGCTTTCTGGCACAGATCCTTTACCGTTTCAGTTGACGCAAACCTTCTAGCTGCCATCACTGGCTATTGGGCCTTCCCTGGGACAGATCCTTGATATAAACTTACATGAGATATTGCTCAGGGCTCTAGTCTCTGGCTGGATTTGTGGAGGACATTGCCAGGGGATCTAGGGCCTAGGCTGGATTCTCCAGGCCTCTAGCATGCAGACAGATATCTCTTGTACTCTTCTGCGTTTGACTTTTTTGATAAAACATTACACAATAATCTTATAAATGATGTGTCCTATGTTAAATTTTTCCCTTCCAAACCCCTGATTGTGTATCTGGAATACTGTGTATGACACCTTCACTTAATGTTTGTGAGCTACGGAAAACAAGTCTTAGTCTTGCACTTGAATTTTGTAAAATTTTCAACAATTAAGAGAGAAATGTTCTTAGCAAAATAATGTGAAGCTATTTTCAAATTTCATTTTAAAAATGGTAGTGAAAGGCAATAATTAATGAATTCATGAAATCATTGGAATCACAACATTATCAAGACCTTTTGAGAGTATAGCATTATAATCACAAACTTGTTTTAAGAAAGATATTTAATAACTCCATTTATCTTTCAAAATGCAGTAAGCGCATAACTTTCCATGAGTGTTAATATGAGCTAAGAGCAGATCCAGGAAAGAGTTTTCCTAAATTATTTTTATTATTTACATTTCATTTGAGACAAAAAAGAAGGTAATATTCCCTGTGGGTCACTGAGCAATGGTTAAAGTGTTTATGAGAAACGGGAAATCCGTTAGTTATTAATATTGGGGAGAACTAAAATCTTATTTTGACCTTATCTCGTTGTTATGAGTGCATTATTCAAACCTTGGAAGGGAGTTTGAATGAAAAAGCCTCTATGACATCATCGAGCTAAGGTACGCAGGATGTGAGGATGTGCTGCGATTCCCCTGTGCCTACCTTTGTATCCTTTGTTATAAATCTAGATTGGTATTCAGTGGGAAAGTGAGGTTGCGCCTGAGGCTTATGTCTCTTTTATATCATTAGTGATCTAAAAGACACTATGACTCTATGCATGTGGGAAGAGTTAACAGTTCACACCAAAGTTTTTTATTATATGTCATAGGTTAATCTTACTTAAGGGACTCTTTGAGGACTGTAGTTCTATAAAAGTTTGAGCTTGCTGAAGTTAAGTGTGAAAAAACTATTCAGTGATCTCTGCCATATTTAGCTCACTGAATATACTTTTTATGTAAGAAAAGATGATAATAGTTCAAGTTTCATTATTCTGGCCTGCTTAAATGATAAAACATCAGAGTGTAGTTAATTCTCTGTTCTGGATATTGTCTCAACAATAATTGTTAATTTTATATAAAATATGTTGAATGAGCTGGGCATGGTCATACAGATCTATAATCCCAACATTCAGAGGCTGAGGCAGGAGGATTGATACAAGTTCAAGCCCAGCTCGAACAGCTTTTAACAAGGCCATGTTAAAAAATAATAATAATAAAAGAGTAATAATAATAATAAATACAGCAATAGTAAAAACGATGAGCAGCCATTTGCCCTCTGCTTTGGAAGCTGGAGAGAGTTGCTCAGGAGGAGCTATTGTGAAGGACCCTGCTCCTGTAAAGACAAAATTGTTTCTCTCCATTTTGGCACATTGTTGAAACAGGCCGAGAAGGACCTCGGGAGGTAACTCTGGACTCTCCCACCTCTCTTTGTCTTTGGAGATGTTCAGCATCCTCTATTCCCCCAACCCCGAGTCCCTAGGGAAGAAAGCTGCTGGTGAGATCTTTTATAAAGAAATGGAAAAAAGTAAAAAGAAAAAAAAAAAAAAAAAACACAAGCCGGGCGTGGTGGCTCACGCCTGTAATCCCAGCACTCGGGAGGTTGAGGCAGGAGGATTGGTGTGAGTTCGAGACCAGCCTGGGCTACAAAAGTGAGCTCAAGGCCAGCCTCAACTGCATAGCGAGACCCTGTCTCAAAAAAGACAAAAAAAAAAAACACAAATCAGAAAAATAATAGTAGTAATAATAATTACACTATTGAGAGTTTCCAATTACTACTGAGAATAAGAAAATGTATCTTTTCAAAGAAACAATGTCAAATCTTCATGATTATTTTACAACACTGAAAAAAAGTGTAGTCACAGAAATATTTTTAATGCTAGGAAATGAATTCTTTCACTTTTCCTTTTAGTATCTGATGAGCTAATAGTTTCTTCCATTCTTGTGTGCACAAGAAAAAGGCATGGGGCTTGCTACTTACTCTGATTACACGTAAGCCTTCACCACGTTTTACTTTCAGATCTGCGACCACTGCGTTAACTGCTGTTCTGGTCTCCACCTCACTGTTTTGTCTCATTACTCAGCAAAAAAGAATATTTAGTCACGTTTCACCATTGTACATTCATCTTAATACCTGCCGCAAATTATTTTATTTACTCAGCAGCACTGGAACAATACAGAGTTTAAAAAACAAAACAAAACAAACAAACAAACAAACAAAAAAACCCAGGTTAGCAGGCAGTGGAGTGCTGCAGAAGGAACATAGGCCTCCAAGTAGTTGACCCCAATGCTACTCAAATCATTTATTTTTTATCTACTTGAGAAAGGACGGTTGTTGCAAATGTGTAGTCATTTTCCTCTCTCAGTGTGTTTCCATTTCTTCAACGCTGTTTCCACCACTTATCATTATATTCAAGCTCAGTGTTCTCCTTCCCACTCTTATGGCTTTCAACATACAACAATGTCCTTATTTGACTGAAGAAACTATTAAAAGAAGAGATCCAAAAATCTTCTGAACTAATTCCAGTGGTACCTGAAATTATTGTCCATATGTTTCATGGTATACTGTATAGTCATATGATGTAAATCCTCTTCAAAAATTAGCCTTTACTCAAAGATGTGGAAAAATGCAAGATCTGAATTGTTTAACTTTGAAAAGCTACCCAAACTTATGACCATAACATGAACAAAATTCATGCATTTCTTTCTGGAAGCCTGAAGTGTAGAAATAATTCACTATTAGTATTTAAATAAGTAATTTGTTAAAAAATATTTAATGAAATTTAAGTTATCATACTACATATGTAAATTTTGGAACTTTCTGAATTGTGTTATTTAGAAATATCAATTGGCAAATAATCCCACCAGGTCCACAATCCTCATAGTAGATGTGAAAAGCATTCTTGGTTTTCCACACTCACATAGTAGTAAAGGTGTAACATCCATCTTTACTATCAAGGAATAACTTCAAAATAATTAAGGACCATAAAAAGTCTATTAATAAATTAAAATGGATATTAGCCATGGTAAAGTATCAGTGTGTCCTAGCCGAATAACAGTCACCTTGTCACAGTAAAAAGCAGAATCAGCCTAGCTATGCAAGTTCAAAGAATGCGTGGAGTACAGAGACCTCTATCATAAACTTATTAGCCATACGGATATAAAAATATCCTCAATGTATGGTGGGGATTTACTAGATTTGTATAGCTAACAACATCCTACACAGCTAACTAATAGCCACACTATTAAATCATGGCCTCCAAGACGATTCTCTTCCTCACAGACCATTAAAAGAAGACACAATCATGCAACTACTGTAATGCTATGCATGGGTTATCTAGGCCTTCCTCCTAGCCTTCACCTAAGGAACATAGAATTTGAACTCTACACTATGAAAAATAAAGAAGAGAATTACTAAGACATTTTAGGTAGCAGTTCTAAATAACAGAACTGTTAAACTAAATTTTACTAACAGATTAATAAAAGTTCTAACTAATCTTACTTCTAGCAATACAAAAACTCATTATGGTCTAGTATGGTCATGATGCTCACAGTGAAAGTTATAGGATGATGTGAGAAAATATAGAACTTGTCACAGGCCAATGGAAGAACAAGCCCATCCAATTATTTTTAGTTTGTCACTGTAATCTTGAGTGGACCACACTGACCATTGGAAGAATCCTTAAAATGGCTCACTGACCCATGATGTAAAAGCTATTATAGAGCAAATCATTAAATGTACGATACAGTATTCTTCAATTAAAAGCATTATACTGAAGTCTCAGTACAGTAGATGTGGGGCTAAAAGTTAAAGAGGCCATTCTTCCACTGTGTAGACTTTTCATTCGCAGCTCTTATCAGAGAGTTCTTTAAATAAAAAATAAAATCTCAAAGAGTTTCTATATTGATGGATAGGCACTAATAGATTGTTATATGGAATTCTTAAAGACAAAAGTTAGCAATATTTATGTGCTATGTAATGTTCACCAAAGGCCACCTATTCTTAAGAGATATTTAGAAAAACCACAATGGCAACAAGGGTAACATATATAAAAAGTCATAAGAGGAAGACATAAAAATCTGGCAAGATTTTATGGTCAGCTGCAGAAACAAGGGAAAATTTTCATCTGGAGAATCTTGTAGATGTGAATGTGAGTACAATAAACTGGTATCATTATATCAGTGTGCTTGAGGGTGTTGAGATTATTTTTCTGTTTGTGATTGATCAATCATAACAACTGGGGTTGTTTTACATATGGTAGGAAATAGATAGTATGTGCCTGTGTATATGTGTGTGCATGGTGGTAAGTTACTGATAGAATCTAGATACATTGTTTTTCTCATACAGAGCACCCTCCTCATCTTTTTAATTTAATTAAAATTTTACATTTGTAAAACTACCATTCAAAGTAGTTTCTGAAGGACTGGAAGAATCCAGTGAATATCTAATGCATGTCTTTTCTTGGAGTTTAACTCTGACAACAAAAATGCACAAAATAAACCAAAAAGAAGGGCGGCACAAATTTTAAAAATGGTCCCAAATCTCTGGCTACTGAGATTGTAAATGCCTTAGGTCTTCTGTTTCAGATGGACTCACTGGCCTGCCCTTTGGTGAAGCAATGGATACAATTTTTTAAAAGTAAAATACAAGTGGCCTTTTGTGTTTTGGGTTATATACCCATAGATTCTACCAATCATAGATTTAAAAAATTTGTTGATTTAATTGATTTTAAGGCAAAATTCATATTGAGGAAAAGGTTATTGTCTAAAAAGTGATGTAAACTTTCAAGGGCTTTTACCCTATGCAATCTCTAAGAGAAGAGGTGATATGTCAGATTGGATGGCATAGCAGACCAATCAAAATACCTGGGTGGGTACTGAACCATACCTCCTTTCCTCCTCCTTGATTGCCACATCTGGTACACACTTTCAAAATTTTGGCCATGTAAATTTCAGATTTACATGATGCCCTTTTCTTTTTTTCTCTTCTCTCTTTTTTTTTTTTTTTCATTCTCTTCTCAGTTTCTGTCATTCACCATTTCCCATTTATACTGCCCAGCTTGCTACCTCATCAGTCTGATAGGAACTTTCAGATCATCATGCATTTTTATGACTTTTTCACTGAAAACCTTCACTTCTTAAAGTTTAAGAAAATCCTTATTTTTTAATTCCCAGCTCGCGTCACCCATCTTGAGCCTCACCTAAAGCTAAAAGAAAAACTTATCCATGTATCTTCTTGTAGTATATGATTATAATTTCATGCTAGTACTTCTCACATTTCATTATAATTACCTGTTTATGAGGCTAAGTTCTTGTAAGTTCCTCTGACAGAGGAATTCTGCCTTATTATTATTTTTATACAGTTTATGTCCAGCACAATTTGTTGTCCATCAAAAAGACGGTTGATATTTATATTTACAAGTTGAATTCTGAGTAAGTCTAGCAAAAGAAAAGAGTTTTACTAAGTATTTGTCAGTAATATAGGATGAACAGAATTGAAAGTCCGAGTTGTTCAAATTCATATTTTGCAAATGTTCTCTATTCAATCATGTAACAATTAAAAATAAACATAAACCATGGAATATTAAAAGATACTCATCTCTAAAATATAGATAATAAAGCAAACAAGCAAAAAATCATTATGTTGTAGGTGGAGATGAAGGGACAGGTTTCCTAAGCTCCCAGATGCCAACCAGCAAAGATGGCCAGTCTTGACCATGCGAAATAGTGGTATTAATTCTCTGTGAATAACAGGGATGGGGTCTAAGGCATTCACTTAGAGTTGGTGAGAATGTTAAGTTGCTACCATGACTCTTGAGAGCCACCTGGGCACAGTAGAATCTTCATACCTTAAAATCCAACCATAAACCTTGCACATGTGCCAAAATTTTCCTAAGGCAGAAAAGTACATGGCTCTGGACCAAGACTTCCTGATTGCTTTCAGCTATGAGAATTTAGACAATCATTTAGCCATTGTGTTTTGGATTCCTTATTTTAAACAGTGCCTGCCTCTCAGAGCTTCTTTGGAAAATAAAGATAATGTCCAACATTTGTATAAGTCTTACAATCATGTCTGGCATATAGTGAAGATGCAAAGTTTAGGCTTTATTATTGCTAGTATTATTATTACTTCATTGGCGTAACAGGTTCTAAGAAGAATAAATTCCAGCGAAGGGAAAATTCTGCCATCAAGAGAACATATAAGTGAATTATCATGTATTTGTGCACTGAAGTTAATCCTAACAGTTAAAACTCCTCTGCTAGAATTTCTTATAGCCAGAAGGATAAATCCTAGAAGCACGATGTTTTAAAAAAAAAAAATCCAAATTTAGTCTAATTCACAAATTCAAAAAAGTTACATCACATATGCATATATACATGGTAAAAAAAAATTAAGAATTTGAATGTGAAAGCTACAGATCAGCTTGTCATAAAGAGTACCCATGAAGCAACAAATAAGATAAAAATAATATTATGAGGTGGATCAAAAGAATGTCCAGTGTTTCAGTATTTTTCACTCTTTAAAGGAGTATTCAATAAAGTACAAGAAGAAAGAGAAAGAATTATGCCTAAGATCATTGTTTATTTAATTTAAATCTTTAATTCTTCCTTTGAATCTGTAGAATGTGTGTCTATGTTAAAATGAATCCTCTAAAACATGACTTCTACTTTTTACTTTGTGTAGTCTAATAACTAAAATATTTTAATGATGTATACTTTATTGCTTATTTCTTAGAATTTCAAAATGTTAAATTCCCTTTAATAGCACAGAAGCATACTACCTCCTTAAAAGCCAAAAATAACAAAAATTTTAAAAGTCAAATATAGTCTAAAATGATGTAATGTAATTCCTTGAAAAAGACATTTCAAAGTAAAGCCTCATTGATGAGCCACAGAAACTCATGAATAGGAGAAAATTTTCCCCAAGTGATATCAGGTTGTTGACATTACCAAAGAACTTGAAGTGCTTACTAGAGCTACTGCTTTTTTAAGAAAAGTAGTATATCAAAGGTCCCACAATAACCTTCAGGCTCAGTGATTATGATTACAGTATTATGTAATGTTATGGTCTCACTGTTATGATTACAATGAAAGGACAAAAGTAAGATATGCAAAGGAAAAAGGCGCACAGAGTAGAGTCAAAAAGAAAACACAAAGGTGGGCGTGGTGGCTCACACCAGTAATCCCAGCACTTGGGAGGCTGAGGCAGGAGGATGGGTGTGAGTGCAAGACCAGCCTGGGCTACAAAAGGGAGCTCAAGGCCAATCTGAACTGCATAGCAAGACCTTGTCTCAAAAAGACAAAAAAAAAAAAAAAAAAAAAAGGGAACACAGAGCTTGGGAGATAGCTCAGTGGTCTAAGCGTAAGGACCTGGGTTTGATACTGGATTCCACATGACGAACCAGTCCTGGAATCCTGCATGGTCACTGCAATCAGGTGTGGTGGCACATGTCTGTGATTCCAATGCTGTTGAGGCTGAGACAGGAGGATCAGTATGAATCTGAGCTGCTTAGTGAGACTCTGTAACAAATTAATTAATTAATTT